>APFE030012390.1:0-10521 GCA_000404065.3 Pinus taeda
ATTTTCGAGGCTGCATGCTACCTTGGTGACTCCATTGATTTTCAAAGTTTAAAAGGTGGCTTCGAGAGGAAGATACACAAGGAGTAATCCAGACCCAAATCCACCTAGTCCTGTGGAGAATCCAAATATCATCTCAAGGGGTAGACAAAGGTTCTCTGATATACCAGGTACTTCTAATATTTCTAAATCTTTGTTCCCTGAGTTTTCAAGAAGTCCTGAAAATAAAATAGTAGATGATAAAATCCAAGAAGTTTTATTGAGGTCTGAAGAGGAAGAAGAATTGATTGGGATTATTTTGAGTCTACAAAAGAGAGGTATTGATACCTCATCTTTAGTATCACAAACAGATAAAGAGGAATTTTGGGAAATTGTCACTTCTGAATTGTTGTTAGAAGAGGAAGACTTAGAAAAGCTCAAGGAGCTTGACCCTTTTGAAGTGTTGTTTAAATCAAAAACAGGTCTCCCTCTCCCTGACTGGAGTTCTTTTGTCAGTGGGTTACAAAGTCCCAATAGTCCCTTTCGAACTCACACTTTATCTTCTGCCTCTGTCAGCCCAAATAGCCCTCAAACAACATCACAATCTAGCTCTGCTCTTTCTGGTCATACAATACCCATTGTGACAGTTCCTCCATTTCATATGGCTGTACCTGCAAGGTATGCTCCTCTAGCCCTCCCCCAAATTTTACATGATCTCCCTAGCAAATATGCTGCTAGAATTCCGACCTGGGGAGGAGATGAAGACATTACTGCTGAGGAACATGTAGATAGATTCAATGACTTTGTTGATAGAGAAGAAGTAGATGATGAGGATGTGAAGTTAAGGTTATTTGCTCAAACCTTTATTGGTGAAGTTCGAAAATGGTTCAAAGCCTTAGGAGCAGGTAGCATTCATAGCTGGGCTGAGTTTGAAGATAGTTTCTTAAGAAAATGGGGAAATAGAACTAATCCTGTTCAAGCTCTCACTGAGTATAATAATTTAAGAAGAGCCCCAGAAGAAACTATCCAGAACTTTTCTAAAAGGTTTAATAAGATATATAATTCTATCCCAGCCCATTTGAAACCTCCTGGGGCTTTGGCTCAATTAAGGTATGCTGAGTCTTTTGACTCAGATTTCTCTCTTTTACTCAGAGAAAGAGAGTCTGCCAATTTGGCAGAAATGCAAAATGATGCAGTGAAGGTAGAGGCAAATATGCTTGCTGTCAAGAAAACTAAGATGACAAAGGCTAGAGTTAAAGAAGAGGATAAGCCTTCTACCTCTGCTCAAGAAGACAAATTCGAAACTATCATAAAAACTATGGAAAAACTGATGGACCAATTAACACTTGGAAATGCTGCTGCTCCTCAAGCACAGCAAGAGCCTAGGTTCAGAAACCCTCAGTTTAGAAGGCCTCAAAATCAACAGAGGCCAAGAGACAATAAAAATCAGCAAGCAGATCCACCAGTAAGGCCTCCCTTTCAACAAAACATGGTAGATGAAGAAGAAGGACCTGAAGAACCTGAGGAATCCATTCACTGTCTTGGTGAGGAAGATTCAGAAATTTTCCTAACAAAAGAGGAACATGATGAGTCTAACCAGTCAAAGGTCGAGGAGGAGCCTTCAGATTTTTTAAAGGGTTATCAGCATGCCATATTTGAAATTCAAAAGCAATACAACCTTAGAAACAGGGATGTACCAATCACAGCAAACAAAGCTCAGCCCAAGAAAGGTGTTTCTAAGGCAGTAGAAAATAAAAAGGAAGAGCCAAAGCAGGCTACTGGAAAAGGTGATTCTCTTCTTGGGAAAAAGGACAATCAAGCTCATGACCTTTCTAAGGAAGTTGAAAAGTTTACTTCTGTATTTAATATACAAAATGAGATTGCTAAAATCAAAATTTCAGTCCCATTTAATGAAATTTTGAAAGTAGACAAGTATAGGAGTAAAATTGTGGAAATGCTAAATTCTCCACCAGGAGGAGCTGATATTTTGAATGTGCAAGAAGATAATCCAGTGATTTGTCTAGGTCCAAGACTTGAAGATGAGCAAAATGATGAATTTCCTCCTTTCTATATTAGCATCAACATACATGAGATGACTCTTCATAATGCCATGCTAGATTCAGGAGCATCTCATAATCTTATGCCTAAAGTCATTATGGAAAGATTGGGACTAGAAGTAACCAGACCTTATAAGGATTTATTTTATTTTGACTCAAAAAGAGTTCACTGTATTGGACTGATTAAAGATGTGGTTGTATCTCTCACACAAATCCCTGCAAAAACAACTATCATGGATGTGGTCGTTGCAGATGTTCCACCTAAATTTGGGATATTGCTTTCAAGGTCATGGGCAGCAAAGATTAAAGGTACCATGCAAATGGATTTGACTTATGCCACTATACCAGTTTTTGGGGAGCAAAGAAGGTTATACCGTGAAACAAGAATGGCATATATGGTGAGTAGCAAAGACAAACCACAGAACTTTCCCATTTATTCTTGTGACACAGGCCTCGGATCAGCTATTTTGTTTAATGAATCAGTGGGAAAAGAACCTCAGGAAGAAAAGACAGAAAGTCAGTGTGAAGAATTGCAACAAAGTGATGAAGAAGATGCCTCTGGTTGCTGGTCTTTGTACTTTGATGGAGCAGCAGGGAAAGAAGGTGCAGGAGCTGGGATTTGGATCATAAGTCCAGCTGAGGAAAGTAAGTTCTTATCATATAAGCTTAATTTTGATTGCACAAATAATATGGCCGAGTATGAGTCTCTGGTTTTAGGCTTAGAAGCTTTGATAGAATTTAAGGCCAAGAATATTGTTATTTATGGAGACTCTGAATTAGTCATAAAACAAGTTCAAGGTGTTTATCAAACAAAAGATGCAAGAATGAGAGCTTATAGGAACTTGGTGTTGGATTTGTTGGAAAAGTTTCAGTCATATACTCTCACTGTAAAAACCAGAGATCAGAATTCTATGGCAGATTCCCTAGCTGTGGCAGCTAGCCTTTTTGTTGTTCCTAAACATTCTTCTGACAACTATGAAGTTAAAATTCGTCATAGGCCAGTCATCCCAGATAATATTCTTAATTGGCAGGTCTTTGAAGATGATCAGCAGGTAAAAAACTTTCTAGAATTGAAAGGAGAATTTGAAAATAGTCAAATTGATCAGCAAAATATGCTAGTTGAAACAAAAGAAAAGTCTGAGGTGTTACAGCTGCAAAATAATTTGATTCCTAAAGGACTCATTCCACTTGAGAAACTTTTTGATCAGAATGATGTTTTTAAAGCACCAAAGTTGCAAGCAAATGAAGAAGAGGTTGAGAGCTGTAATTTGGGCGATTCCGTAGCGCCTAAATTAGTCAAAATTTCAAAGTTTTTATCAGCTGATCTTAAAGTTAAATATATTGAGTTGATGAAGAAATTTATTGATGTTTTCGCATGGAGCTACGCTGATCTTAAACAGTATGATCCTTCAATAATCCAGCATACCATTCCAATCAAGGAAAATGAGAAACCTTTCAAGCAAAAGCTAAGAAGAATCAATCCTCTTCTTATGCCACTTATTGAGAAAGAGGTAAAGAAGCTTTTTGATGCAAAGATTATTGTTCCCATTAGATTTTCAAATTGGCTTGCCAACCTGGTACCAGTAAGGAAAAAGAATGGAGAGATAAGAATCTGCATAGATTTTAGAAATTTGAACAAGGCTTCATTAAAGGATAATTATCCTCTCCCTAAAATGGATTTTATTCTACAGAATATTGTTGGTTCTAAAAGGATGTCAATGTTAGATGGTTTCTCAGGATACAATCAGATCCTTGTTCATCCAGATGATCAGGAGAAAACGGCCTTTACAACACCATGGGGCACATTTATGTATGCCAAGATGCCTTTTGGCCTCATGAATGTAGGGGCGACCTTCCAGAGGGCCATGGACATTGCTTTTGCTGAGGAAAAAGACAAGTCAGTGGTAGTATACCTTGATGATATTACAGTCTTCTCAAAGAGGGAAGAGGATCACTTAAAACACCTAGAAAAGATTTTGCTCAAATGTAGAAGGTTTGGTATTTCCTTAAATCCAACTAAAAGCATTTTTGCTTTGACTTCTGGTAAGTTACTTGGGCATATTATTTCAGAAGAAGGGATTAGGATTGATCCTAATAGGGTTAGTGCTATTTCAAAATTGGATTTGCCAAGGAGCAAGAAGGAGGTCCAATCTTTTCTTGGTAAGGTTAATTTTGTCAGAAGGTTCATTCCCAATTTTGCTGAAGCAGTCAAATATATCACTAAAATGCTTAAGAAAGGAGCAGATTTTAAGTGGACAGCTGAGGCAAGGAAGTCATTTGAAGAAATTAAAAAGGCTCTCACTCAAGCACCGGTTCTGATTAGTCCTGATTTCACCAAGGAATTTCTAATTTTTACATTTGCCTCTGAAGATACAGTTGCTGGAGTCTTATTACAGAAGGGAAATCAAGGTATGGAACAGCCCATTTCATTTTTTAGTAAAACCTTGGCTAATGCTGAATTGAAGTACAATATTTTGGAGAAGCAAGCATATGCACTGGTGAAAGCAATCAAGGATTTTAGAATATATGTACTGCATTCTCATATTATTGCATATGTACCAAGCACTGTTATTAAAGACATCCTAACCCAAGCAGACCCTGATGGTAAAAGAGGAAAATGGATAGCCAAGTTGCTAGAATATGACATTGAAATCAGACCTACTAAGTTAGTGAAGGGCCAAGGATTAGCAAAACTGTTAACTCATTCAAATCCAGATAGCAGTGAGATCAATTTTAATGCAGAAATATCAGAAATTTCTGAGATAGAAGAGGAATTAGTTCAAATTAATGAAAAATTTCTGACATCAGAATGGTATAGAGAAGTGGCATTTGTTTTGCAACACAACAGAGCTCCAGACAATCTTTCCAAGTCTAAAGCCCAGTTCATTAAGCTTAAATCTCTGAGATACTTTGTTCATGAGCAGATTTTATTTTGGAAAGATGCAGGTGGGATTTTGCTAAATTGTCTCATTGAGGAAGAAGCTGAAAAGGTGATGGATGAGTTTCAAAAAGGTGATTGTGGAGGCCATCATTATTGGAGGGCTACTGCAAATAAAATTTTGAGGGCAGGATATTTCTGGCCAACTATGTTCAGAGATGTCTATAAAAGGATTGCTTCATGTCATGAGTGTCAGATGTTTGAAGGTAAAAGAAAGCTTGTGCCTATGCCACTAATCCCTATCTATGTTGAAGCCCCCTTCTAGCAATGGGGATTAGACTTCATAGGTGAAATACATCCTCCTTCATCAGGGCAGCATCGGTGGATTCTCACAGCCACTGACTATTTTACAAAATGGATAGAGGCGATACCAACCAGACAAGCTAATGATTCAGTAATCATTTCCTTTTTAGAGAACAACATCTTAGCAAGGTTTGGATGTCCACTCAAGCTTATCACAGATAATGCTCAGGCTTTTAAGTCTAAAAAAATGATAAATTTTTGTCATCAGTATCATATTTCCCTTGGTCACTCAACAGCATATTATCCACAGGGAAATGGTTTGGCTGAAAGCTCAAATAAAAGTCTTGTGAGAATTATCAAGAAACTTCTGCAGGAAAACAAGAAGGCTTGGCACTTAAAGTTGAGATATGCCTTGTGGGCTGATCGCATTTGCACCAAAAGATCTATAGGAACATCACCTTATGAGCTTGTATATGGTGCAGAAGCTATTTTCCCAACATCTCTTGGGGTACCAGTTATGAAGCTAATTCAAGGATTAGAAGAGGAACCGAATGCCATACAACGAAGGATCAATCAATTGATAGCTCTGCAAGAAAAGAGAAATGAAGTGTATGAAGGCCATCAGCAAAATCAGAACCGAGTCAAAAGGGCTTTTGATAAGAAGATTAAAGATGTCACATTTCAGATCAATGACAAAGTTTTAAAGTGGGAAGCCAGAATTGAGGAAAAGGGCAAACATGGCAAATTTGAGAATTTGTGGAAAGGGCCATATCTGATTTCAGATTTCCATGGAAATAACACATATATTTTACAGGAGGTTGATGGATCGCCATATGCTGGAGGACCTGTTAATGGCAGGTTCTTAAAGCATTACAATCAGTAAAAGTTCACCAAGCATTCCATTATCATTGTACATGACCGTTTTATGAAAGTTTTGTTTTGAAAAATAATTGACAAGCTGAACATGTGGATTTTAGCCCGAGGTGAAGGCCCATAAAATCTGACAGGGATGCTTATCAGTCATATGCAAAATGCAATAAATGGATAGAGGCACTGGTGCTACGAGTTCTTAGTGTACTACAGGAGCACACTATCCCAAGTCGAGCCGTTGTTATCACTTAAGACTACAAGTTCATCTATGTACAAAGATCCATATAAAATTTTTGGTTCAAGTCAATAGGTTTTTAGGTCTATTACTTTAAAATTAGTCTTTTCCAAAGATATTGAGGTATGTCCTTGTAAAAAAACCGTTAGTTTCCATCTCCCATAGCTAGTCTTGATTACATCATTCCGACATTGCACAGTTTCGTAGCACAATATGATTGGCCAGTTTTAACTGCGCAATCATTTTCCACCATTCCTGAGCAGCCATTGCGTAGCGCGGCATGTCATTTCATGATTGCCAGTGCTACGAAATTGGGGATTCGGGTATTTTCTGCAGTATATTGCCTTGAAGTGTCAAATCTTGGGGTGTGAGTCATCAAAAACCGTTCAAATGTGTCAGTCGACATCCCATCTAGATCATAATAGGATTCATCCCGCCATTAGAGATAGGATCACACACATGTCTATGATGTTAATCAATCTTATGAGGTTAGGTGGTGCAATTATGTTTTTTTCATGACTGCATTCAACGTGCCTATCCTATGGTAAGTGTTTCAAAAAACAAAAGGAAGCCGCCCGAATTCTTATTCAAAAGAGGGACTACTGCAAGCGAGCCCGCATTCTGAAAGCCAAAGCTGTTGAGTGAATTGTAATTGTTGATTGAGTTTCTGTGCAAAGATTTTTCTGAGCAAGATGGAAAAACGAGAGAATAGATCCGGGAGATGTTTAAGGACTGAACCAGAGGGACTCGACCTCACGCTTAAGGATGAAGGTGTTGCTCGAACTTTCAAACAGGCCAGTTGCTGGAGGTTCTGTGAGAAACTAAAGGGCGGACACACAGAGGTAACCAAAGCTTTTGCTCTGAATTTTAGCGGCTTCAATTCTAAAGTTGCATTATTAGAATTCCCTGTTTCTCCACAAATTATCTCTGCTGTTACCGAGATCCCAAGGAGTGGTCAGGAGTGGTTTAAAAACTACAAGTTTGATACAACACCATGCAAAGAATTTCTGAAAGAGCAGTATGTCAACCAGGACCTTTCTAAGGCAATTCCCAGGCATTATATCAAAGAGCATTATGCTCTGCTCCTCACAGCTATTCAGAAGTACCTCACTTGTGAGGGCAGGTACACTAAAGTATACTCCTACCATTTCAAACTTCTGTTACACTTCACAGGAAAGACCTCCATAGATATTCCTTTCTATCTGTTTAGGAGTCTAGGCAAAATGTGTGACAAGGTTCAGTATAAAAAAGATAATCACGAGACATCTCTCTTCCATCATGGTTTAATCAAGCTACTGGTGTTAGATAGCCTGAATAAGATTGGAAGGGATTGGGACTCATTTATTTTCATGTCGGGTTTCCAAAGTAAAATCGGTCTAACCCCTTTACCAGACAGAGAAAAGGAAAAAGAGACTCAAGAGTTTGCAATGGTTGAGGAACCTATACTAGAAACAATAATGGAAGAGCCTACAGTGGCTGAGCCTAAGCAGCAGGCTAGAGACCGAAAGAAACAAAAGCATAAATCAAAGCAATCAGGGAAACCCGTAGTTATCAAAGAGACACCAAAACCATCCGAGGAAAAGATGAAACACCAGAAAGTGGCATCCAAGCCAAGTGAAATAGCACAGCAAACCAAAATCAGAACAAGGAGCCAATTGAACAAGGAAAAGGGAAAGTCAATTGCAACAGAGGATAGCCCCATGTCAAAGGGTAGCCTTAAAGATTTGTTAGAAGCAATTGAATTTGAACAAGCTACTTCTGTACAGGTGGAGCCCGTGCCAATAGACCTAACACAGTCATCTCCTGACAGCTCCAAGAAATCCAAAGCCTCAAAAAGGCTAAGATTCGAAGAGGCTGGGAAGGAATTCATGGTTAAGCCTAGAAGGCCAATCACTAGAGGTCAAGCACAAGCAATAGGACAAATCCCAAAGGGTGAGGAGACTGCCAAGGTAATAACAAAGCAAACTAAACCATTGCCTAAGACAGAGAAGCCAAAGGAGGCAGAAAAGGCAGTAAAGGCAGAGAAGGTACAGGAGACTAAAAGGATAATTTATACCAGAGAGCAGACCAAACAAAGAGGAAAACAGGTAGCTCGGGCCAAAGAAACAAAGGAGAGCAGAAAGAAAGAGGTAAAAGTAAAGACTCCTTTAGTTAAGAAAGAGAAAACCTCATCTTCTAAGGAAAAATGGGAAGCAGCTGACCAAGAGATGGCCAATATAGAAAAGACAGTGTCTGAGATTGCAGCTATGGAAAGTGAACTTGCTAAGCTGAAGGCTCAGCTAGGCAAGTTAGCTGCCAAATGAATTTATTTTCAATATTGCACCAAGTTTTTGTTTCATTTTTCTTATGTTAATTGATGTTTTGAGGCATGTATTAAAGTAAGGATAGCGAGCAATTTTGGGATCAAAGAGGAAAGCTGTAACAGTCTGAAATGATTGAAGACTGTGTTTTTGCAAAAAACAGCAGTTTCGTAGCGCGCTACGAAACTACTGTAGGTGACTATTTTTAAGGGAAAATTTGAAAACATTGTTGAGGTCACCAAATTTTGTGGAGAAAGGCTTCGAGGATGGAAAGTGAATCACCATGGTTGCCTAAGCCTTCAAAGGTCAACAAATGTAAACCTCATTGCATAAAGGTAAAATCTTTTGTCTTTACCAAGTTTCAAAAAGTACCTTTATGACCGCAGAATTAGGGTTTCTGGTAGGATTACCAGGGTTTTGAGTTCAACACCTGGTAGTATTCGCAAAGCATCTAGATTATTCAGGCAGAGGGTGTTATGGCATGGTCATTAAAGGTCATTAATACAGCTTAAAGCATTTTTGTTGAAAAAAGAACATGGAGCAAAACAGGGACCGGGAAAACAGAGGTTAGTTCTGCAACAAATAGTTGAGTCAGCAACACATTAGGATCCAAGGCAGCAAGTACAACGAATTCTCCTCAAGATACATTTCAGCTCCTACACGAAGAACACAGCTGTCAGAGATCAGGAAAGAATCAAGCAAACGAGGAGATGGAAGCAGAATTTGATTAGAACTAGGACTCTTTGCATTAAAAGCAATACCTCTGTATTTAGTAAATTAGTTTCAATACGGATAAGGTAGTTAATTTTAAGTTTTCGAGCTCCCGTCATGCTGGAGGAGGAGACTCAAGATAGCTTAGCTTTATTTCCTATATATAACAAGAACTTGGATGTATCAAGGGTTGGAGACTTTTATGAAAAAGACTGAGTTCTCATATTGGTGTATGTACAGACTTATTACAGTAATAGTAAAACAGCTGTTGTTTCTTCTCAAGATTCTCAATGGATTATATTGTTCAAATGTGATGGTGTTTTATTTTCTTAATGTTCTTGTACAGCCTTGTTATAACGCAATCACTCAGAATTCATATCTTATGCTCTGACTTCCTGTGTGTTTGGCAAGTTGTGGTTTTTGTCAAGTATGTTTGAATAATTAATGCAAAGAGCCTTGACTTCCATGAAATGACTGTGCTTTTGTTTACTAAGTGTGTGAGACTCCATAGCCCAATGAAGACCAAATTTGATGTGTGTCCAACCAGCTTTATTTTCATAAATGTGTGAAGAGTTAGCCCTTTGTTGTTGTGATTAATTCTTATCAAAAGTTTGTGAGAGAGCCCTCTCTGACCAAGGAGGCTAATCTTTGGTCTAAAGCCTGGTCTGAAAAAGTTGCATAAGATCTCACTAGGTTGCAGCCCTTAGTGTGTGATTTTGTGACAACAGTCTACATACCGGAAAATCAACATTTTTCGAACCGTTATTGATGAGGGGGCTTCCACGTGCGTTATGTCGATGTCATGTTGGAAGGCTATTGGATCGCCTTCGGCCATTCCTTCACCTACCGTCTTGATTGCATTCGATGGTCATTCTCATAAGCCGCATGGGATTATCTCGGCCTTTCCTATATGTGTTGGGGGGAAGGTCGTTAATATTGAAGTGGAAGTCATCGATGCTAACCTAGATTATAATCCCCTCCTAGGAAGGAACTGGGTATACGAAATGGATGCCGTTGTTTCGACTCTGTTTCGTGTCATTTGCTTTCCTCATGAGGGGAAAATCGTAAAGGTGGATCGATTATACTATTCTCTAGTTGATCCTCAAGCAACTTCCGACTCCATTGTTCCCTTAGTGGATAACCCTCGTCCGCCTACTGAGAATCTAGGAGTAGGGATGTATTCCTCGTTGA
>APFE030012391.1:0-22638 GCA_000404065.3 Pinus taeda
TTATGTAAATTTTCATTCTTTTATTAATAATTGCCTGTAGTAGCCACGTTGGCGCAGGCCGTGGACTGTTTCCCTCTAAGGGTTTTAACCACGTCAAAATACTGGTGTATTGATCTGTGATCTGTTTGTGAGCGGTGTCCTTTTGGTGTTCTGTCTGAGGAACTTACCCTGTAAATTCCTACATGGTATCAGAGCCAAGTTGAACTTAACTATTTCCTATGTATCAAAATATCCTAACATTATGTATGTTATTTTATTTCATGTAGCCCTAACAATAAATGACGATTAAAATTAAGCTTAATCCAGTCAACCTGCTGCCTTTGAATTATTCTTTTATACAAGGGTGTATTTTCCAAGGCATTCCTTAGCCTTTCTAGAGAGTTGTACTTTGGTTTTTAAGCTATATGGTAGGGAGTGCGACCTCGTCTGACAATATTACAAACTCTCAGTTCCTAGAAATGTGAAAATGTCCTCAAAGTGTAGGATGGTTTGTTATTGTTTTTATTTATATATTGGTGCCAATTTAGGGTCTCCGAAAATAAGTATATGGTTGTTGATGATAAGGTGAGGGTATCCCAATTCTTCTCTAATCCATAGGGGTTCATTTTTTTCCCTAGACATGAACCATTTTTTCTCTTCAGTACTTGCTTCCTCATGAGTTAGCTAAGAGGAAAATTCCATTAATTGTACATCTTCCATTCTAGAGTTGGGATCCAAAAAGTTCATATCAATCAACATAATACTATGCATGTATAATTCTACCATTCTAGCTCTGCTCTCCATACATAATGCTTGGTTGGCCATAATAAGTGAGTCATCTAAACCCTAGATTTATTTGGAACATGCTAATGGTTGTTGTGGCCATGATTAAGCAATCAAAAATCCTAATGGGTTGGTTGAATCCATGATAGTAATGGACAGAGAGACGTGTATACAAGAAAATGGCAAGAAGGGATTTCTCTTAAACCTTGAATATACTTGCACGCATACTTATATATTGCATACATGATGATGATGATGGATACTTGTATCTTGGATACATGATTATGATCATGAATACTTGTATAGTTCATACATGATCATGTTGATCAATATATATGTATATACCTATGAAAATGCCATTATGTCTGACAGGGCCATCAAATATCATTCGAATGAAATGATGACTCCTCAAAAACAAAATTGATGATATGGATGACACGAAAATATTCCTACTATGATGATGAATTTATTGGGTAGGAAGGAAATTATGATATTATAATTATGTGAACATAACTCTTAAAATGTGCCCATCAAGGTCAAGAACATGAGAAAAACAAATGAGACAATATGGCCTAGTTCACATGCATGGAGACAAGGCGGTCTTCAGATTGTTTGTGATATTGTGCGATGTGATATGCCATGTGTATATGTGTATATGTTTTACATGTGCATGTGTTGTGCATGGGAATAGGGTAAATAGGTGTTGTGTTATATGTGTGTTGTTTTGTACCATATGTATAAGTGAATGTTGTGCGATGTGTCCAAGATAGGCAGGTCAGGGATTATTTGGACCTGTGTGTTGTGTATGTGTAAAGTATTTATGTGTGGGCCAATGTTGGCCTGTGTTTGGGATAGGTAGATATGGGATTGTCTATTCCTATTTAGGTGGGAAGGAACCTATGAATGGAAATGAGTACACCTCTTACTACTAGGATACTACCTGGATGGCATGCTCATATTTTCTGAGAAACTTTAGAAAATCAGTGGAGCGATTAAATGCATTTAGAGAGCCAACTTGTAATGTGTGGAGAATTTTTAAGTTTCTTCCCTTTCTATTGATCGCCATTGACTGCCACTAGAAACCTACAAAAATATTAGAACATAATAGTGTAAGGGTTCCATTTGCTTTATTTTTTGACTTTTCCTCCTTTTTCTTTTTTCATTTCTTTTTTTAGCCCTGCAAGCTACCTCAAAGGAGGTTTTCAACTCATAGGTCTTCCCTTGGTCCCTCAAGGGAGGTTTTCACTTGGGGATATTTTATTTTTTCGATTTGTTTTGTTTTTTTTAGACTCTTGGATTTCCTCATGGAAGTTTTCAATCGAAGAGCTCATCTCAAGTGCCTCATGGATGTTTTCAACCATGTTTTTTAGTCCCCTTTTCTTGTTTTTTGTTTTTTCTCTCTTGTTTTTCTCTCCCGATTAGAGGATGGATGGATTGGGAGATTTTAGTCTCCCAATGATATTTGGATATCTTCTTATTGAATTGGTAAACTCCTCTTTTGACAGAGGTATCTTGTAAAGCTTCAATTAGAAACCATTAACTAATGGTTGAAAATTTTCTTCATTGATTATTATAATTTGGACAAAGCCATTTTCATAAAACTTCTCCACCAGGTAGGGACCTCTCCATCTTGTTATCATATTTCCTTGAAGTCCTTGAACTTTTAGTCATACAAAAGGGACCAATCACCCTCTTAGAAGGTTCTTTCCCTAATGTTATTGTCATGCCAAATATTCCTCTCCAATTAGACCACCTCAATACGCATGAGAGCCTGCAACCTAAGCTCATCAAGAGCATTGAGTTGTGGAAACCTCTCCTGTTGAGATTTGGTGATGTATAAGTCCAATTGTGTTGTGATTGTTAACGTGTTGTACCCAAATTCAATTGACAATAGTTCCTTTTTTACATAAACCAACTCAAATAGATTGCTCCCAATGGTGTTTTTCCATGTGGTGTTATAGGCCCAAGTGGCTTCCAAAAGTTTGTTTGCCCAATCCTTTTTGTTGCTACTAATTTTTTTTGTTAAGATGCTCTCCAAAGATTTGTTTGTCACCTCCACCTACCAATTTTCTTTAGGATGATAGGGGGTGGATTTTAATTATCTCATGTGATGTTGTTCAATGATTTCCTCAATCATATTAGAGGTGAACGGAGCTCCTCGATCAATGACTAGCTCTGCTCGGAAACCAAGCTTGTAGAAGTTGATCTCCCTTAATAAACTTGCCACCTTTTTCTATGTTGTTGGCTTAAATGCCTTCACTTCAACCCCATTTTTCAAATAATTAGTGCATACAATGATGTTTCTCTTTTTGTCCGGATGGGGGTTCAATTGGTACAATGAAATCCATGCCCCACTTCAAATATGGCTCAAGAGTCAC
Source organism: Pinus taeda (assembly GCA_000404065.3). Taxonomy (NCBI): domain Eukaryota; kingdom Viridiplantae; phylum Streptophyta; class Pinopsida; order Pinales; family Pinaceae; genus Pinus; species Pinus taeda. The sequence goes on from APFE030012391.1 coordinate 3,141, forward strand.
CTAATATTGTAGTGGAATTTCATTCTTTTCTGTAGGTTTTCTCATCCTTTGGCATTCATCACATCTAGTTGTCTACCTCTTATCACCTTGGTGTAAGATAGGCCAACAATATCCTTCTTGGAGAATTTTTAGGTTTGTCCACTTGGTAGAAAAATGGCCCCCTCAAATTCCATCATGGCATGTCGAGAGGATGTCAAAGACCTCATATTCCCTTACACACCTCCTTAAAATATAATACAATTCCAATCTGGAAAGATTCCCCCTCTCCAAGTGTAAGGGGAACTTTCTTCGACAATTCTTCTCTTTTCCTTGGAGGAGAGGTTAGGAGGACATATCCCAACAACCAACGAGTTTTCTATGTCAACAAAGTAGGGAGATAACAATGAAATGGCGAAGAGGTGTTCATCAGGGAGTTGATCATCTATCATCTCTTCACTTTCTAGAGGCAATGCTAATCTAGAAAAAAAATATGCAACCACATTTTCTTTTGCTAGCTTGTCAACAATTGTTAGATTAAATTTCTATATCAACAACAACCATCTAATGATCCTAGAATTCACATCAAGCTTTTCATTAAATATCTAATGGCTACATGATCACAATGTACAAAAAATTGGTACCCTGTGATGTAATGTCTAAAATTGTTTGAGTGTACAACAAATAAGATACATTTTTTAGTAACGGTGTAGTTGAGTTCATCTTTGGATATATTTTTACTAATAAAATATATGGCAAAGGGTAGCTTACTTTCCACTTGTCCCAAGGCTACTCCTACAACCTTGTCATATTCATCAGTGTGGATGTGAAAAGGAAAAGCCCAATTTGGACCTCTAATAATTGGTGAAATGGTTATAATGTTCATAGTTAACTCTTCAAATACTTCTTTACTTATATTTCCAACAAAAATCTGAATCCTTAGTTAAAAATACAAACAAAGGTGAAGCCATCTTACTAAAATCATTGATAAATTTCCTATAATATCTAGCTAGTCCTAAGAAATTACTAACATCCCTTTGTTTTTGAGAGATAGGGACCATTTTGGTAATGGAAATCTTGTTAGGGTAACCTTGGATCCCTTCCTTAGAGAGGAAGTGACCTAGGACAATCCATGCATTCATAAAAAATTAACACTTTTATGGACTTTACATAGGTTGAAGAGAGATTCCTGGAAATCTTTCCCATAAGTATTAAAGTCATCCATATATATTTCAACTATATCATGAACAATACCAACAAATATACTCAACTCTACCCTTTGAAAGGTAGCAGGGGCATTGAAAAAGACAAAGGGAAGGACCCTATAGGAAAAGGTCCCCCATGGATGCGTGAAGTTGGTCTTATCCTGATCCTTATGGTTGATATGGATCTAATTATACCCACTAAAACCATCCAAGAATGAAAATAACTTCTTCCCTGCAAGACCATCTAAAGCTTGATCAATGAAAGGCAAGGGAAAATTATCTTTCTTTGTAGACTTTTTAAGTTACTTATAGTCAACACAGATTCTCCACTTCCAATTCTTCTTGGATACTATAATAAGAGGAGACACCCAATCACTATCTAAAATAGGATAAATGAATCCTACATCTAATAACTTCTCCAATTCTTCTTTCAAAATTTCTTTGAGGGTAGGTTTAATTATCCTTTGGGGTTGGTGCACAAGTTTACATCCCTCTTTAATGTAGATGTGATGTGTACAAATTGAGGGTTGCACCCATTTCATCTCTTTATATTCCCAAGTAAAAGCATCAATATGTTTCAGTAACATAATGAACAATTTCTCTTCATTCTCTACTGAGAGGGAAGGATTGATTTTCAAGGTTTTAGATGGAGTAATTTCCACAATCTTAACATGATCTTTATCAGTACCAACATTGAATAGTTTGGCCCATGGGTTGTTCTTAGGTTGACCTAAGAATTCCTCTATGAGCTCATCAATTGGCATGGAATCAGGAGGTTGGTTTTGTAGAAAGTTATCAATAAGGTCATCCTCATCTAGTTTCCTTCTTCCTACAGTATGTTATCGGGAAAACTAGTGTCCATTCAGAGCTGCTAGTCCCACTAAGATGGGTAGCTATCTTAGAAACAAACAAACTAGAGTTACTTATGTTTTCCTTTATGAGAAGTAGATGAGAGAGAAGCAGAGAGTACCAACCTCAATCTTTTGCTTCGCTCCTTACTTGTTCCCTCTTCCCTTTAATAGATCTTTGTCGCTCCTTCCTCACTTGTCCCACTTAAAAGAACACCTGTAGAGTCAAAGCAACATAATACCATCAAAGCATAGAGATATACAATCATAAGAAATACAGGATCAAATATATATTGACCACACAAATACATATATCAACTCAGACATACAAGAATGTGGAGGAAAACTCAAATAACTTTATTGATAGAAAGAGTAGAAGAGAGGATTACAACCCATTGATCTGACCCAGCGTCATCCTCCCAGTGTGAAAGCCCTTATTCACCTCATGAAAAGCTTAGATCACCCAACAGTATGATGTTCCACAAAGAAACCATCAAAACTTCCTTACAAAATACAAGATTCCAGCCTCTTTGGATCTCTGGGATGAGGGATCCATATATAGATGTTTGCAGGTGGGTGAGTCAGCTTCTGGGATTTTGATTAGTGTCCTCTCTCTGATAGTTCTTGGTTCCACTTGGAGATTCACGATCCCTTACTCATCCCTGGGTGAATTCAGAGAGGAAAGTGTCAAATGGGTAGTTTCTAGAAGATTCTCTGGGTTTCCACCTAGCCAACTACTTCTGTCATTTGTCTACTCTCGCTCATCGCACCCCACAAAAGGGCTTTTTAGTATGCATCACACTTTTTGAATGTGGTAGGTGAGATGCATCACACCCTTAGCACTGAGCAGTCTGTATGGTCCAGTTTTGACTAGTTCTGAGTAGTTTTTCATGGAGAACTTCTGGGAGATGATGTAATCAGTTGACCTTGCTCCTTTAGGGTATGAAAAAACACTTTTAGGGACTTAGAAGCCCTTGGTTTATGGAAATATGTGATTGGGGTTGCAATGCCCAAATATGTCTATAATAGTTGCCCCCTAAAGCATGAGGTCGTAAATCTTTTTGATGTCTGGTGAAATGCTTTATCATGAGGATTCGAGGATTTTCGAACTGGAAGGCAACCTGTAATAAGATACAATACAATACATTATCTTCATAATATTTTCATAATCTAGCTGAGGCGGGCACTCCCATGCTTAGCTTTATAAATTCATTCTGATGTACATAGGACAGACAACCGTCTATGTGGCAGACTGATTATTCTGGTAGAACCATCATCCTTTGGCTTGGATGGTTATCTATGTACATTTCATGTATTTATTTTCCTAAATATATCGCAGCCTGGATGGATAAAACTAGATCTGAGGTCCTCAAACTCGTTCAATCTTCGCGTAAAGTACAAGTCGATCCATGTGAAAAGATGTTCTGGAGTCGAACATGGAAAGACATCACCTGATTACCAGCCAATGATGTAAGTTGTTAACAGACGTGAGAGGAATCACCAATAATGATAATGACCCTCAAGGTACAATAGTACAATTCATGCGGTGTGAAAATGAGACTTGGCATTGAACACCATGCAAAATCTTTCGGTCGAAGGCCATTGATGTAAACCTGTCGCCGGAAGTGAGAAACTTTCCATTGAGGCATGCAAGCTTCAAAGTACTGAAGGGGGTGTTCCTAGGTCGACTTCTTGGATAATGAGTTGATGTCGATAAGAAGTGACCCGTCGTAGGAGGGCCTTAATGAATCCCACATCTATGACATGAAACAGAGAAAATGATTTCATGGGGGTGAAAACGATCTGATGATACAAGGTTCAGGGTGGCAGTCATGAAAGAATGAAGCGTGAATGTATTGCAGTGGATGAGACATAAGATGGGTTGGTGAATTATCTGAGTGACTTCTCTTGAACATATCAATGACACTAAAATGGATTGGTAGCGTTAACCCAAAAAATGGATTGTACGGTGGACCAATGGCAATATGACCAGTGAACAGAATAACCCAACCCGACTCAATCATGGTGATGGAGTGAAAGTGTCATGTTCAAGAGCGACTTGCTACCAATAAAGTTTCTTCAAGTTTTCTTCCCAATTATTCCCCAGTCATTGTTGACCGGTACCTCTTTATTTTTTTCAAGCTTCAGGAGGATAACATATGCTTGTTCTATAATTTTCCGTTTAGGCAAACCCATCGCTATGTTTTAACGAGCCTAGCGACAGTGAAACTCTCTCTTGTCTGCATGGAAAAGTTTGTCGCTATTGTTTTAACGAGTTTAGTGACAAGGATAACTTGTTCCTTTTCAATTTTAGAGAGTCTGAAAAGAGGCGGAAAGGAAACTCCAGTAATCCTTTTTTGTCATATAATCCCATAAGTCTGAAAAGGTATAAAATAATATGAAATGGATGAATTTTCGATAGTTTTAACGAGCCAAACAAGACAAGCACTCGATCTTTTTGTGTAATGATCCTTCAGGTCCAAAAATATTAAAATCTAGAGAAGGGATATAAATTCTTATCATTTTAACGAGCTGGAGAGGCCAATTGCTCGGCAATTTGATCATATTTTACAAGTTAGATGAAAAGATCTTAAAGGAGACTCATTTTTTGAGGAACGAGTGATATTTTCGGGTAGTAGCTAGTTCCAGGTAAGGTTTGGAACTTTCCAATCATGGTAGTGTGAAGAAGATGGCTAACAGAATCACTTGTCGCAGATGTTCCTCAAAAGGGGTAAACAATCAAATGGAGGCATATGATAAGCTAAAACAGAGTGGAGGTGATGGTAAGAACACGAGCAAGGCTCAAAAGTTGATGATAATGTGATCGCTGTGGTTATTTACCAGAGGTGGCTTCATTTTTTAATGAGCTTAAACTCTATTGGAACATATGCTCATTGCTAGGTTTATTCTTTAACGAGCTTGAACTTCGCGTAAAACTGCACGTGCTAGTCGTATAATAAGGATGTCTCATCGATAGGTTCATTTTTAGGGAGCTTGCACCATTCGAAACTTTGCTTCGTTGCCTTTTACATGCAAGCTAGGAAAGACCAACTACTATTGTAGGGGTTATATGACCGATTTTGTCTTGGACACAGAACACTATCTATGAACTATAAACAATTATATATATTTTTGATTTTCGGAGCTTTATTTTGGTTAAGTTATGTGATCCTGATGCAAATATTGATGAAATGCTTTTCTTTTGTAAATGTTGCAAATGTCTATCTAACACATAATTTGCTAATGAATTAGTTAATGTGTTCAAGTTTATGGAAATGTGTTGATATTGAATAGAATCGAACTGTCTTTCCAAAATCTTGACCCTTAGGAACATACGATAGATAGCTGGATTCCGCAGGGAATAGATGTCGGTAAGCTGTAGAATGACGAGTTCTAAGTCTAGCCTGATGACAAGTCAGCATATGCCATGCACGATGGCATCAGAGAGGAGTTATTTCAATGCACTGTATTCAGTGATTTTGTTCGTCGATCGACCAATACATACCCCTCTGAAACTCACTAACTCGCCGCTTGGATCAAAGATGGCTCAGGCCACAGAAGATAGGTTCCGCGAACTACGACTCGCTCCATCGGCATATCCAACAAATGAATCCAATAGGTTCGACATATACAACAAATGTGAAAGTGAATTACCTAACCAAAATGATTACTCTTAGCGAAAACAAAAATGTAACGAAAGCATATGAAGAGGTTACTACACTGAGTTAAGCATAGTAACGCTTCAGGTACAACCTATTTCAGGGTTGCAACAGTGGAATCCCATCATAACCTACTAGCTCATAGGCTCCTTTTGCTAATACACGATTAACAATATAGGGTCCCCTCCACAAAGACTGAAACTTACCTACTCCCAATTTCTCGGATTTTGGGTTGTATAGTAAGACCAGGTCACCTTCTGAGAAGACACAGGGTTTGACATTCTTGTCAAACATCACCTTGACTCATTTCCTATGTGCTTCGTTAGCCAAGGTAGCATCATGACGGTTTTCATCTAGTTGGATTAATTCCAGGAAACGATCCTCCTCTTCTGAAGTTCTGGGGAGAAGGTCGACTACGAGCTTGAGGGATGAGATTTCGCGTTGAACTGGTAAGATCGCTTCCAGGCCATACACCAGCTAAAAGGGTGTAAACCCGGTCACATTTCTCACCAATGTCCAGTATGCCCACAACGCTGAGTATAGGATTAGGTGCCAACTCCACTTATGGACTCCAATCATCCTTTGTAGCATGTGTTTCAGGACTTTGTTGATTGCCTCAACTTGCCCGTTAGCTTGCGGATAATACCGAGTAGAGCTATCGTGAGACAATCCTAATTTGGCAGCCAATTCAACCATCATGTGATTGCGGAAATTCGATCCATGATTTATGACTATAGCTTATGGAACACCGAATCTGGATACTACATGATTGAAAAACAAGAGAGTAGTCGTTTCGCCGATATTGTTTAATGTAGGCATCGCCTCAACCCATTTCGTAAAATAGTCAATTGCAACTATGATATACCCAAGCCCCCCAGCCGAGGTGGGGTTACATGTCATGAAATCTATGCCCGATTTGGCAAATGACCCAAAAGCAACTACTGGCTACAGAGGTGCAGGCAGTATTCTAGTTTTGTGGTCGAAGATTTGACAAGCATGGAAACTTCTAACTGCGGTTATGAAGTCTTTGAACATTTTTGGCCAGAAGTATCCTGCTCATAAAATCTTTAGAGCCGTAGCATAACCAGATTGATGCCCCCCACATGCACTTGAATGACAATCATTGAGGACTTTTTCGGCCTCCTCATGGGTGAGGCACCTTCACAAAAATGTATCGATACCATGACGGTAAAGTGTATAACCAATGATCATGTAGTCTTTTGCTTGGTATCGAGCACGTCGCTATTCTAAGAGAGAGGTATTATACCTATATGTTCGGGTTTGGAGATAGATAATTATATCTCCATACCATGGGTCGCTTGAAGATATCAGAAACAAAGATTCATCCACAATTGTGGCTTTGGATGTTGAATCGTTGGATGACGATGGGAAGTCGCATAGTAACTCTGCGAAAACCAAGGCTTTATTTGATTTGGATTTTACGAATTCCAAATCAAATTCTTGCAAAATTTCTATCCATTTTGAATATTTTACCCCAAGCAACTATCACGACAAGATGTAAGTCATGGGGTTACAATCCAACAAAATGGTAGTTTTTCAAAAGAGGACATATTGTCGAAATCTCTGTACTCCTTGAACAGCTGCGAGAGCTAGCTTTTCAACATAAGAGTACTTGCTTTCTGTATCATTTAATTTTCGACTTAAATAATAGACAGGATGTTTGATTCCATTTTCTTCTTGAACTAAAACCATTGTGATGGTCATATCTGCTGCAGCCAGATACAGGTTAAAGTCTTTTTCATAATCAGGAGTATACATTAATGATGCTTTTATTAGGGATTCCTTTAGAGCATCAAAGGAAGCTTGTGCAACCTGATCCTAGTTGAAGGTTACTTCTTTCTTCATTAGACACGTATAACCTTCAACAAGTTCGGTATAATTTGGAATGAACCTCCTCAGAAAGTTTGCTTTCCCTTGGAGTTTCTAATCTGAAGCAAATTTGAAGGTGGAGGCAGATCTATGATTGCCTAAACCTTACATGGGTCAAGGTGAATCCCATCCTTTGAAACAACAAAGCCAAGTAAACGACCAGAATCGACACAAAACACAAAATTGTGCGGATTGAGTTGTATCTTGTAGTGTTGGCAATGTAGAAATATTGCTCTCAAATGCCATAGATGATCGATCCGCTTTCATAAATGAGCTGGAAGATCATTGAGGTATGGTTGAATGATGTTCTTGATGTCATGGAAGGCATAATTCATTGCCCTTTGAAAGGTTTCCCTTGTGTTCTTTAAACCAAATGGTAGCTTGTGATATGAAAATGTGCCCCACAAATAAATAAATGTAGTCTTTGACTGGTCCTGTGGGCGGATATTTATTTGATTATACCCAAACAATCCATCCATAAATGAAAAGATTTTGCATCCAGAGCATTCATCAATTATCTGGTCGATAAAGAGTGTAGGGTCGTTGTCCTTTGGACAAGCTTGATTTACATCCTTATAATCGACGCACACTCTAATTGTTCCTTGCTTTTTCATCACAAGATCAATGTTCGACACCCAATCAGTCAGAGGAATCAGGTAAATGAAACCAGCATGGAGAAATTTTTCAACTTCTGCTTTGATGGCAACGGATTTCTTTGGGTGAAACTGCCGAAGCCGTTGTCGTACTGGTTTGACATTTGGATACATCTTAATTTCGTGTTCAACTATGCTCGAGTCAATGCCTTACATTTCTCCATATGACCATGCAAAGACATATTTGAACTTTTGAAAGAGAGCGTAATATACTTCCAGTTATGAAGAAGAACAAGATTTGTCAACATGAATATTCTCTACAACATCTGGTTTGGTCGAGATATTTATGGTGATAGTTTCTTCAATATTGGATAGGTTTCACTTGGAATCCACTGTATTTATAGTATTTGATAGAAAATAAAAAACTGAAGGATGATTAAGGTCACTGGAGCAATCTTCGTTGAAATCCAGAAGATGGGAATGATGGTGGCAATCTTCCCATGGCGCCCCCTCTATCATCATTGACTTAACAATTCTGTCATCTGTAGAATGTACATCTGACTAAGGATCTAAAGAGGTACCATATTCCTTAGACCTATCTATCCAAATGCTCAATGAGCATTGATTTGGGTTTGCCTCCCATGCCAAAAACATTGATTGCTACAATATTTCTATTGAGCTTGGAGGCAATACCTGGTGATGATCCATGCTAACATCGTGTTCGGACATCTTCTGAATAGAAGATAGTTTCCACCGTGGCCACTTTCGCCAGATTGTTTGGAGGTGGTAGGGAAAAAGTACCCATCAATGTAGGGTCTTTTAGTAGGCCTACTCCGATATTTTGAAGCAACCGAGAGATTTCGTGGATCATAGAAATGTTTCTTGTAACTTGTGAATTGTTGGGGAGAAATGTTTGTTGGTTAAAGACTGTAATTACTCCTTGGAAAGGAAATGCAATCTTTCTGAAGTATGCTGACACAACAACAACCATAGAATAAATCCAGGGCCTTCCCAGTAGGATGTTGTAATCGAGGTTTCCATTGATAACTTCAACATCAATTTCTATTGTTTTTCCCCCCAGTTCAACTTGCAAGTTACTTAAAATCTCGAATGGAGTGTATGTCCATCCATCAAATTCTTTTAACGTCGTTGACGATCTCGACAAGGGTGGTGAGCCTAAATTTTTTCAACAATTCATTGACATAATACATGTAGATGCCGCCTCATCAATAATTGTTCAATGAACAGTTTTGTTGAGGGCTTTCACTTGAATGAGGAAAGTGAGTTGAGCTGGTAACTGAGGTTCATATCCTTTATGATTAAAGGCCACAAGATTGGAATCAGCTGGTTCAATCCCAGCTATTGTTGATAATTGAGCCTGCTTCTGGGAGGGGAAATTTTGTAGTACCTCAAGTGTCGACATAGCGGACGGTGATTAGGTTAGGTCCTCTACTATATTATAATTTTGTCTCACTCTGGCACAAGGATTAAATGTCGATTTGTGTACTACTCCCTTTGGTAGCTTTATCGTTAGCTCAGGAATGATGGGTGGCACAATTTCGGTCGAAGTTGTTGTCGAACTACTAGGTTGATCAATAGCCTTGTTGTTCAACAGCTGTCGATTCTCGTAATATTTATTCCTTGTCAATATCAAAGCATCATTTTGCTATTTTGAAATGGACAACATAAGCACTTGGGATGGGGAAGCATTGTCACTAGCAATCAGATTGGTTCCTGGGTTTGGAAACAGATTAGTCAATACCGCTGAGGCTTTTGAATTCAAACTTCCTAAGCTCAACTTTATGTGGACAATCTTTCGTCCAATGATCCTCATCACATATAAAGCATGGATGACCAGGTTTATTTTTCCTAGAAGGGTTTGCAGAATATTTTTCAGGAGATGAATTATCATGTTTCTTCTTTTTCCCTTTCTTTTTCTTCTTGCCCCCTGGTTGCTTCGGCTCTTTGCCCTTGTCGGTCGACACGGCATTAACCTTTAAGCCAAGAAGTTATTCATTTACATTTTGACTGGAAACCATGTGGGCTTTCTTAGATGTAGCCTTTGTGGTTTTCGTGCTTGTTGTACCTATCACGCCATCACCGACATGAGAGTCTTTATTTGATTTAGGAGGAGGAGGAACGGAAAACTCTGGTCTAGGAGCATCAGGGATTTTGTGATAGTGCCAGACTAAGTATAGATCAAGTCTAGATATTGCTCACGAGCAATGACTTGCTCTTCAGTGACGACTCTACCCTTTGCCACATCTTCTATAATAGAAGGTAACAATGACTTAATAAACCATTCAGCTAGCATCTAATCAGGAACATATGTTTTTACCATTCTACGATGACGTCGCCACTCATGAATATGATCAGATATGTGAGTGGCTGTCGTCTACTTGAAATTGGTAAGAAGCTTTATTCCTATTTCATTCCTTATTGGTAATTGAAAATGGGTTAAAAAGGTGGCGGCAAGGGCGTTGAAGTTATCGAATGAAGCTCTAGGCAATCCAATGTACCATTTTGCTGCCAGACTAGTTAACGTTCGCTGAAAAAGGTGAAGCATAATCAAATCATCATTAAGAGTGTTGGACGAACACCACAGATCAAAGGTCATCACATGATTCGATGGATCTTCACTTGGATTTCCATTGAATTTAGGAATATCTGACGGAATTTTATGAGGAATCAACAAACACCATGGGGCATAAGCAATTGGATCATTTGTTAGCCGATTTAGATCTGGTAACTCTAAAGTCGCCATGAAGGGCGACTATTGATTTAGGTTTGGCGAAGCATACCCAAGATAAGATGGGATTGCTTGAGCAGTGGGTCTTTGCATAGTAGCATAATGTATTTGATGTTGATAACTTTGGTAAGGCTGATGGGCATAACCATTATGATATAAGTGATATTGACCATTTTGAATATGCGGCTACCCATTACCCGCAAAGCTTTGTAGCTCAGGTCCTTGGTAAGCATGTTGGAATTGCGGTTATTGATATTGTACCAGCCATGGTTGTGAAACCATTTGTTGTTTTCCAATACTAGCTGTCTGACAAAGATGAGGGGTAATAGTCCCATTTTGAGCCTGGGTTGCTCCAGTTCAGGAGCCACTAATCGGTGATTGTGGCTGTGTCGTGGAGACAAGAGGCTGTTGTAAATGACTTGAGAAACTTGAGGTTGGCATACAACAGGAAATGCTTGTACTTGTGACACTATCACAATAGCCAGTGTAGTGGGGATATTCGACACAGGTAGACTTGGTTGCATTGAGTATATAACTCTTGGTTGTTGAGGTAGTATTGGCACCCAACCACTGGATGTAATTTCAGCATAACCCAAATTCTATTGTGAACTCTCATATGGTTGTTCTCCCGGAGGGAACAATGAAAGGGTATATTGCCCCCCATATGGTGGCAATCTAGTGTTCAAAGGTAAGATTGGCCTCTTGAGACTGCACTGCCCAAATTGATATCGTTGTGAAGGATCAATTTGCTGAGAATCAACATAAGAGATTCTAGATATTATTCCGGATGAAGAAATGGGAACAGACCATACTATCGAAACAGTCCCTGGGTGGACTCCATCTAGCGGTTGAGAGCTAGTTGGGATAGATGGAACACCGGTGAACATTGTTGGAGTAGTAGCAGGAGGCACGAGGTTCTGCTACTACTGTGTCAGATGACACAGTCCTAGATGTCGATGGTTTTTCAGACATTTCAAGTATATCCAAAAGATTTCCTAGTTATTCTACAGGAACTTGCAATGAAGGGAGACTAACTTCTGATGAAGAAGGATATAGGGTGATCCCAACCCCAAAATGAAATGGAGTACTGGACGAAATATCCTCAAAAATATCTTCTATACCAATCAATCCAGGTGGGAGAGGTAGACCGTCAGGGCCGTAAAATATTTCTGGTGTCGGAGAAGGTGTAGACTCTGTAGTGACAGATGTTGGAGTGGTGACACCTTCTGAATCAGCCCTAGATGGAATTGGTTTAGGAATAGAAATGTTCACCGTTACACTAGGATCAGTTCTAATGTCCTCTTGTGACTGCAGAACTCCTTTTATAGAGGCAGGGATACCAGAAATGGTTGGAGTAACTGGAGTCTTTGAGGATGTTGGAACACAAGTTTCAAGCAAACCAGGGGACTTTGACCCAGTTAAACGAGTTCGCTTGGTTCAGAATAGTTTCATTTCTAGATTCAAAGATGGTTGACTCATTAGTCTCCGCGAACGACGAGGTTTCGATTGAATTTCTTCCATGATTATGGATTACTTGACCAACTCAAAAAAAAGGGGAATATGTGATTCCAAATTAAAAGAAATTTAGACGCTTTGACACAACTTGCTTTTTCAATTTTTAAGAGTCGAGAAAAAGTGAAAGATGACTCTATTCACCTTCAATTTTTAATGACCCTGAAGTGACAAGTGCTCAGATGGACCTTTTCTTTTAAGGAGTCTGAAAAGGAACGAAAGAGACTACTTTGGAAGTCTAGACAGAGGGATTACCAAACCAGTTGCAAAACCGTAGAATACTTTTTACGGTATGGTAGTCAACCTTCCTGAATGTTGTGTTCAGTGCATTGCGATCGATAGGGCGGCAGACACGACTTCCTAAGGAAAAAGGATATAGCCTATTGTGGTCTCCCAATATATACTCGACAATACGTGGGAGCACGAGTCCATACTGGCACTTATCGTCTCAAAGAGGAGGAATCACCCAACCTACGATGAAAGCGATAGTTACCAAGCTTTATGACACCGGAATACGTCTCTAGCCTAGACTTCTAAATTTTGTGCATTAGGTTCCAAAGCATTTTGATGTTCATTGAATTTATTTTACAGTTGATCTTTCTTAAGAAGTTTTCCTTTAAGGTTCACCACGTGATGTAGATATACAATTCCTAAATATGAAATCTAAGATGATAAACAGTTGTTTACTCTCCTTTTTTGCAATGAAAATCCTAGCTACTAAGGAAAGAGAAGCGAGATTCTTTCAACATAGAGTAGAGAGCACACACTAGATGAACTATCCTAAATCAAAATCAACAAGCAGTCTAAATGCAAATGCATATCCATGTATTTTTTTTCTGCTTTCTTAATGTATGAATGACAAAAAGAATGCTAAGTACAAATCTGAACTATGATTTCTCTCAAAGCGATAGTACTAACAATTTTCTCTTCAAAATACGAAAGGAAGACGAAGATGACAGTTTGCCATTTTAAATTTGAAAATTGCTTTCGACACTTGAAATACTATCAATTCAAATCAAATACAAGAGTAACAGTGTAATCGACCATCAACCAGAGTAGGATTCTTTTCTTTGACTGAAAACGACACTTGCGACACTTCCAAATCAAAAGATGACAGCTCGATTAAGCTACCTTTTCGTAAAGGAGAACTGTAAATGGCAAAAAATACATAAAAAAATTTACAATTCTTTGTACAATGGAGGGTGAATAATGCAAAGGAAGGTAGTTTCAACAATGGTATACTGAACATAGACATCAAAACTCCTGAATAAAGCTGAAGAGAGTGAAGAAAAAACCAAAATCTGGAGGCAGAAATAGTCTTATTTGATCATCGCACCAGTAACATAGGGAAACAGGGATGCATCTCACCTACTACACACGGGAGGTGCGATGCATCCAGTATGCCAAAAGGAGACAGTGCAATGGTCCAGGGACGAGACTTTAACTTGGTTTTTGGTCATAGTTTGCAGCTTAGTCCAGGGATTTAGGCTGAGCGGATGATAGTTAGTAAATACAAATCATAGGGGATGATCTAATGATGTTACTTGAGCCACCACCAGGGAAATTAGGATGTTTGCAAATTAATTGTTCAGTTTATAAACAAAACCCGGAGATGGACTAAAGCAACATTGATCTACTTTGCACTTGCATAGAAAATGCAATTCGAAGGCTAGCTGGCTTAACTTCAGGCTCCGTCTGTAGTTTATAAAGAAAATAAATATAAAAAATAAAATAAGCTATTCGCTCCCCAGTGGAGTTGCCATTTTGTTATCAGGAAAACTAGTGTCAATTTAGAGCTGCTAGTCCCACTAAGATGAGTAGCTATCTTAGAAACAAACAAACTAAAGTTACTTATGTTTTCCTTTATGAGAAGTAGATGAGAGAGAAGCAGAGAGTACCAACCTCAGTATTTCTCTTGGCTCCTTGCTTGTTTCCTCTCCCTTTTGATAGATCTTTGCCACTCCTTCCTCGCTTGTCCTACTTCGAAGAACACTTGCAGAGTCAAAGCAACATAATACCATCAAAGCATAGAGATCTAAAATCATAGGTAATATAGGATCAGATATATATTGACCACACAAATTCATATATCAACTCAGACATACAAGAATGTGGAGGAAAAATCAAATAGCTTTATTGATAGAAAGAGTAGAAGAGAGGATTACAACCCATTGATCTGACCCAGTGTCATCCTCCCAGCATGAAAGCCCTTCTTCACCTCATGAAAAGCTTAGATCACCCAACACTATGATCTTCCACAAAGAAACCAACAATACTTCCTTACAAAATACAAGATTCCAGCCTCTTTGGATCTCTAGGATGAGGGAACCATATATAGATGATTGCACGTGGGTGAGTAAGGTTTTGGGATTTTGATTAGTGTCCTCTCTCTGATATTTCTTGGTTTCACTTGGAGATTCATGATCTCTTACTCATCCCTGGGCGAATCCAGAGAGGCAAGTGTCAAATGGGCAGTTTCTAGAAGATTCTCTGGGTTTCCACCTAGCCAACTGCTTCTGCCATTTGTCTGCTCTCGCTCATCACACCCCACAGAATGGATTTTCAGTATGCATCCCACCTTTTGCATGTGGCAAGTGAGATGCATCACACCCTTAGCATTGAGCAGTATGTATGGTCTAGTTTTGACCAATTATGAGCAGTTTCTCATGGAGAAATTATGGGAGATGATGTAATTAGCTGACCTTGCTCCTTTAGGGTATGGAACAACACTTTTAGGGACTTAGAAGCCCTGGGTTTATGGACATATGTGATTGGGGTTGTAGTACCCAAATATGTCTATGACATAGTCGTTTCTAATGTTAAGATTGGACAGTGGGATGATTGATAGCAATATTCCTCTTCTTCTTCCTCTACCCACATAGGTAAATCATTCTCAACAAGAGGTTGAGTGGGGGGTATAATAAAAGCTGGTTTGTGAGCTACCCATTTTTAGTTTTCATGTTCCTACCCTTGCGATTGATTTAAGCATCACCAATGTCTAACCAAGGCCTCCCTAAAATGATAGGATACCCATTAAACTTGGTTTTAGGTTGGAGTAAAAGGAAATCTATCAAGTAATCCTAGGAATAAATGGAGACCATCACATCCTCAATGATACCTTCAGGGGCTACTATGTACCTATCTACAAGCTACAACACCATGGTGGTTTTCCTCAAGGCTCCTTGGAGGTTGAGATTCAACATAGTTTCCCTGGTCATGAAATTGATTACAACCCCAAGTTTAACTAGTGTTTTGGGGACTACAATAATGTTAATGTGTACATCCACTATAGGGCTACCAGGATCCAAATACTTTGGGGAGATGACATTCTCAAGCATTAGATCAACGAGATTCCCAACAACATTAATAATGGGTCCAGGTCTCCTGAAACACTTTTCCCTAATAAGCTTATTATAGATGGAGACATATTTAATGGCTCAGAGAAGGGATATTTTAACACACATGTTCTTCAATTCTCCTAGAAGTTTAGCCTCTTCTAGGGTGTACTTCTTAGGTTGGACCAACCTTTCAGGATAGGGAGGCACATTAGGGTGTATTCCTTCTCTTCTTCAAGATATTCAAATGGATAAGGTGGTTGAGCATATCGAAGTACCTTCCCAGACCTAAGGTTGATTTCCTCAATCTCCACAACATAAGAAAGATAAGATGCTTCCCCACTATAGACTTGTTGGGCCTGCTTGTTATTCGGGTTCAGATTGGGTTTGGTAGGCATCTGAGTTTTATTAGGTGGATTATTGTGGGTTGGTTGTGGTTGAGGAGGAGGAGGATGTATTAGGGTAGGTGGTTGTGCTTCCCGAGGCATCCATCCTTGTGAAGGGTTTTCCCATTGAGGAGGTTGAGATTGATATCGCTAGAAGGGTGGATTGACATGATGGGGAGGATATTGAGAAGGATATTACCAAAGGGTGTTGGGTGTGGAGCTTGATTATCTTCCTTATTATTCAGACATTTTTTTGTTTCAGTTGCGTTGGATACCTGTTCCTGATGAGGCAACAATGTTGCCCATTTAATCATTGTTAGGGGGATATAGGGGGGCAAAATGATGACTTTTATGATCCCTCCTTGGTGAGGGCTTAGGGGTCGCACCCTCAAAGCTAAAAATAGATGAAAATTTTCATTGTAAAATATTGTAATTTCATAGTCAATCTAGGTTGCTCATTAGGAGGATGATCTTACAGTAGCAGTTATGTTAATTTAGGGTTTTTTTCCCTAGAAGAAAACCCTTGGTTTATAGAAGGGAATTGTATTGCAGTTGTGTATTATTATTCTAAGCGAGAGAGAGATGAGGTTGTGTGAGAGTGAAGAGGATATTACAACAGATATGTTGTAGGTTGTATATCTTCATTTTTCCGGATAATATAAAAAGAAGCATTGGATATTTCTCCATGGACATAGCCCAAATTTTATGAGCCACATATATAAATGTCTCTCTCGTCTTATGGATTTTTGTATTTGTGTTTCTACAATATTTTATGTGTCCCATTGCTCCGTTAATTAATTTCTAACAAAGGTTAGGTATGGACCAAGTTGATTTGGTTGGAGGGTACCAATGCTAAAAAGGTGCACTCTGATTTGGATTGAAATGAGAGGAGTGCACACCTTGCATGCCTTATTGATATGGTCAAGGGCCTTGCGACCTTTTCTGTTTGAAAAAAAAAAAATATCCGAGCCAGACTTTGCTCCTTGATATACAACCTTTAGACCTGGAAGAGGGTGATATTTGTTAGTTGAATGGTTTTCCTCACAAATAGATTATAAATCTAGTACATTCAATGGGTACCCATTTCTGGGGTGTGCCTTGGTGCATCTAGGGAAAAAGACAGTTAGTGCCCTTTTTTTCTCCTCTTGCTTCTTCTTAATTTGCATAGTGTCCATTTGTAAGGAAAAGGTATGCAACATTTCACCCTTAAAATATTCTAGCATGTTCCCTATTTCATGTTTGATAGTTGAGATAAACAGAGAAGAATTTACCAGACCTTGACTAGACCTACCTCTCTTCCTTGTAGCCCTAAAATGATTCTTAAATATTGTCTTGATGTCTTCATAAATCAACTAGTAAATGTTTCCACTAGGTAAAATATTAAGGGTCTCCATAAAATCCTCTCTAATCACCTGGAGAAGTACAAGCTTTAATTATTCTATGTTAAGGGTGTAGTTAGATATTTTATAGTTGAGTTGGAACCTTTCTTCATAATCCTCTAAGGATTCATCTAGTCCTCGGGTCATCTTGAAGATCTCCTCTTTTGTGTCCCTTGATCTACAATAGTCCTTGTATTTCTGATTGAAATCTTGCTGCATTTGAGCCCAAGTGGTGATGTTTCCTCTTTCCAAGCTCATGAACCATTGCAAGGATGCATCCTTGAGCATAGAAGGAAACAACTTTAGCTTCTATTAATCAAAAGTGTAGTCATAGGTTCTACAAACCAAAGGAAACTTGAAAATTAATGTATCAGGGTCCTTAGAAGCTAGGACATGGAAGTTTGGGAAAACAATGAGGCTTATATTCTTCATTTTGGCTTCCTCATTGGTTTGTCTAATAGGAAAGAGCTCAGGTTGCCTGTTTCCATCCAACTCTTAGGTAGGTGATGTAGGTTCTTTATAGACCTATGGTTACTCACCTAAAGGGTTCTCCAGTTCCTTTGTGGTTGGAGTAGAGTTTCATAGTCACCAAATAAGAGTGATGTTTGACTTCTTGTAAGAGTGGGGGTTTTTCGAAAAATATTTCCTTGGTTATCCTTAACCCTACAAGGCATGAAATCAATATGTTTTTTTGATTTTTTTCCCCTTTTTCAATAATTTTCTAGATAGAAAAAAAATAATGCAAAGTTTTCTTTTAGGAAATAAATTGAAAAGAGAAAGCAACTTAAATCAAAATAAACACCTTCTTTGAAACTTCCCCGACAACGGTGCCAAAAAGTGACGAGTTCTGGTATTGCAATAAGAATGTTACAACTCTCAAGAATACCAAGTTTAATTTATAAATTCGATATTCGTACTATATTAATAGGTGACAATGGTGTATGCATAGTAAGATACATTATACTTAAGTTTCTTTGAGACAATGGATCAAACGAAGGCATGCAAAGAACATTTTGCAAATTAAATCTAGGTTATACAAGAAAGATAATTCCAATCTTTCTTGCACAAGAAATATGAATGTTGCATAAAAGGAGATGTTAATCTACTTGCAGGAAATGTAAGGTGGCATAAGAAGGAAATTATAATCTACTTGCAGGAAATGTAAATGTTGCACAAGAAGTAAATTATAATCTACTTGCAAGAAATGTAAATGTGCATGAAAGGAAATTCCAGTCTAAAGACGCTTGGGATAAAAACCCTAACATATTGCATAAAATAAACCTAATCTAGCTACATAAAGTAATAGTATGAAATTAATACTAAATTATTGCATTCAATGGAATGCTAATGCCAAAATTGAACACTTGCTTCATGAAGTGATAAAGCAAACTATCTTTGTGCTCTTAAATTCATGGATTCAGTGACTAACCCTGAATGCATAAATAAATTGCAAAGATGAAAGAAATGTCCTAGGTGGCCCTTGATCTTCCTCAAGCTTGGTTACAAGGCATAGGAGACATTAGGAAGGGCTAAGAGACTAAAATAAAGTTTAAAGAGCAATTCTGGTCAAGTTTTGGGGGATTTTACGTGGTGATAGAGAATGCTACATGATTGCTACAAGTTGCTACAAGATTGTCTTGTTTTGCTGCAAGATTGGATCTAAGAGAAGTCTAAGAACAATGTAAACTTTGAAACTGGAACTGATACTGTTACGCTTTTCGTAGAGAGAGCAAAAAAGTGACCCAATTTTGCAAAGGGGCAATGCAGAAGACACATTTTTTTTAGAGCGTAGTTTTTGGCACTTTGATTTTTTTTTTTATGTACATTACGTTTTAGAATGGTAGTGATTTTCATGTTTATTTAAAAAAGTGGTGATTCTGCATCAGGATCCTTTTTTAAAAGACCTATTTTTTTACTTTAAATTTTCTAATGTATGAAATGTAGATAATTATTTCCTAAATTTAAT
>APFE030012391.1:23475-51897 GCA_000404065.3 Pinus taeda
CTTTGTTGGGAACTTGAACTAGATCAACAAGAAGCACATAATTAACCACATGAGCATATGGATTGTACCTCATCAATGTCTTCAAGTTGTGAACATGTAGATGGTGTGGCTTTCTGATTTGATATTTACGTTGTCCTTCACTTGCCTTATAAATTTGTCTGACATTAAGCTAAAATGTACGACCACCTTCAATTAAGTTTCTATTTGTTAAGTTTTGTTGAATGGCATTTTGTTTTGTTTTGATAATGTCATCCTCTAAATCAGCTCCTGGTGTAATGATTTTTCTACTTTCTTTTGAAGTTTCACTAGGTTCTTGACTGTTTGTAATGATTACTTCAAAATGTTCAACTTTACTTTTCTTCCTCATAATATTCTCATCATTAACTAGAACATATTTATTCTTGGGCATTGGTACTTTTGGTCTTTTACGGCTCTTCTCAATTCCAATGTCATCCTTAGTAACGACAACATATTCTTCACTACCAGTTTCAACTTCCTCATCTTCAAAAGTATCTTGTCTACCTTTGCTAGATTTATACACTAGAGGCTTTTTTTCTAATCCCTTGGATGTAGTTTTGTAGCATCATGAATTACTACATTTTGCTTTTTTTCCATATCTTCTTTTGAAACTGAGTAGAAACTACTAACAACTTTCATAATATCATGCTCTATGAAATGAATGCCTCCCAACCTAATTGAAAAAATTTCAACAAAATTCTGCCAAACAAAATATCATATGTCAATAAAAACAAAGTTATAAAAATATAGTGAGACAGTTACAAGAATGCAAAACACAAATATAAATAACAACACTTATGATATTTTGTGTCATCTCATTTATGATTTGTTTACACAACTTCATAGATACCTCTCTTGTGTCATACAATGAATATGATAACTGGTATTTAATCATTCCATGTGACTTGGGTGGTTTTGTAAGTATGTAAACAACTTCACTATCCGGTACCGAACACATGTCTATGACCTTTCCCATCACCTCATAAATTCCATTATCGTTAGGTATATCAACATATAGATATATCTGCACATTTTGGCTTTTTCTTTCTTTCACATACCAGACATTTGTTGGAAGTTTCACTTCTTTTGATTTCTTCCAGTATGAAATCATATTCTTATTGTTTGAAGCACTTGAAAGATTTGTAGTCATCAGCTCAGGTGAGTTTTGTTCAACAATATTTTTTGAAGATCCACCTTTATGAGTCTTTGGTCTAGAAAGATTCACATAAATATTCTTTGATTCCATTTCCCTTAAACAAAAAGACACATATAAATCAGTAAATCACAAAAAAAAATAATAATTTAAATTAACAACAAAAATGGTAAATGATAATTAATTTTGTAAACCATAACAATT
This sequence comes from Pinus taeda, assembly GCA_000404065.3. Lineage (NCBI taxonomy): Eukaryota > Viridiplantae > Streptophyta > Pinopsida > Pinales > Pinaceae > Pinus > Pinus taeda. The sequence goes on from APFE030012391.1 coordinate 24,851, forward strand.
TAAAAAAAAATAAGAAATTTAAAAAATACAGCACCATGTCGCCCCACCCTGAAAATCGGCCGACTAACTGAGCCGACCATTGGGTCTGGCACTCCTACCCTATCCTGGAGGCCCAACAATGGCCCCCCACCCCACCTTTGCGACCCAATGACCCACCATCACCGTAGGCCATTGGGCCACCAGGGTGGGACAGGGGTTGGCTGCCAGCCCCTCGCCCCACCCAGGTGGCCCAACGGCCCGCAGGAATGGTGGTCCGATTCACCACCAGCCCCCCTCCCCACCTTAGTAGCCCATAAGGTTGGTGAGATGATTCTGAGAATTGACCCGCCACCCCCGCAGACCGTTGGGCCGCCGGGGTGGGGCAGGGTCCCGGGTAGCCAACTCCACCACCCCTAACCCACAGGCCCATCTTGCCGCCGTGACCATTATCGGACCCACCATGCCCACTGCGGACGTAGTGGGTAAATTTAGCCCACAAAAAATTTTAATTTCTAAAAAAATTAAACTTCATTAAACTTATTTAATTTTAAAATTTGCAAAGCAGAAAAATTAACTAACCTTTCAAGTGCAAGAATCCTTCGTTGAATATGTTGTTGATAGCAATGTAGCTACTCCACAAATTTGCTCCAAAGTCTTTTAATGAACCTTGGAAAACCTTAATGTGACATAAGTAATAGTGATAATGAAATTTATTATATAGGTGAAATTACGGAAAAGTTTTACCGTATGGTTAATGTGGGAATAATTTTTTTTATAAAATTTAACATGTTAATTTTGATATGGCAATATAAGAAACTATGATAAAGCGAATATTATGGAATTGTTTTATAACGCGGTGAATGTGAGATTAATTTCTTTTAGAAGGTATTATAAAAATTAAAAAAAACATTCAATTGTCCAGTAAATATTATATAATTTAACTATTAAATTAATTTTGATAAAATATTTAGTTTACAATTTTAAATTTAAAGATTTATTTCATTAAAAAAATTTAGTTAAAATTTTTCAATACATTGTAGAAGAAAATAGTAGAGGGAAATACATGAAGCGGATTTTTGGAGGGAAACATTTTGGCGAAATTTTTTGGGGGGAAAATTTCATTCCTTAAGATATACAATATCATTAGGAGAGTCTGCATTTGTATCATTCAACCTCTTCTATTTGAAAGGGATGGATTCTTCTGATAGTGAAGTTTCTCTTTGTGAAGCATCAACATCTTCGTCGCGTAACAACTCTATTCATATTGATGAATATAACGAAATTTCTTCCACTATGAATAGAGAGTCAATTATTCCACTTAGTCCTAATCCTAAGGACTATGTGAGCAACATTGATGAAAGATGGGATGAAGAATTTAAAATAAATAAAGAGTCATAGTTTCCACTTAGTCATAATCCTAAGGATTACGAGAGCAACAGTGATGAGGAGCATGATGAAGAATTTCAAAAGAATGGAGTTTCATGATGTCCACTTAATCCTAATCCTATGGAATATGAGAGCATTAGTGATGAAGAGAATGATGACGAATTTCAAATGAATGAACTGTCACAGTGTCCACTTAGTCCTAATCCTATGGACTATGAGAGCAACAGTGATGAAGAGCATGATGAATAATTTCAAAAGAATGGAGTGTCACGGTGTCCGCTTAGTCCTAATCCTATGGACTATGAGAGCAGTAGTGATGAAGAGCATGATGAAAATTTTCAAAATAATGGAGTGTCACGGTGTCCTCTTAGTCCTAATCCTATGGACTATGAGAGTAGCAGTGATGAAGATCATGATGACGAATTTCAAAAGAATGGACTGTCATAGTGTCCACTTAGTCCTAATCCTATGGACTACGAGAGTAGAAGTGATGAAGAGCATGATGAAAAATTACAAAAGAATGGAGTGTCATGATGTCCTCTTAGTCCTAATCCTATGGACTATGAGAGTAGTAGTGATGAAGAATTTCAACTGAATAGAGTGTCACAAAGTCCACTTAGTCCTAATCCTATGGACTGTGAAAGCAACAGTGATGAAGAACATGATGAAGAATTTAAAAAGAATGAAGTATCACGATGTCCACTTAGTCCTAATCCTATGGACTATGAGAGTAGCAGTGATGAAGAATTTCAAATGAATAGAGTGTCACAGTGTCCACTTAGTCCTAATCCTATGGACTATGAGAGCAACAACGATGAAGAACATGATGAATAATTTCAAATAAATAAAGAGTTGCAGTTTCCACTTAGTCTTAATCCTAAGGACTATGAGAGTAGTAGTGACGAAGGACAAGATGAAGCACTTAGTCCTAATCCTAAGGACTATGAGAGTAGCAGTGACAAATGATGGGATGTAGCATTTTCAGTAAGTAAACAGTCACATTTTCGATGTAGTCCTATTTCTATGGACTATGAGAGCAGCACTAACAATGCACATGAGGAAGAATATCCAATAAATGTAGAGTCAAATTTTCCATTTAGTCCCAATTCTAAGGGGTCTGACAATAGCACTGAAGAACGAGAAGATAAAGAATATCCTCCAAGTCAGTATTTCAAAAGCACAACTGATCATAGTGTGAATAACATTCCTCAGAATGATGATGAAAATGCTTATACAAAATATGATCCAATGATGGAGATGTTGCCAAGAAATATTGTATTGAGGAGTAGAAGCAGACATTTTCGTATCAATCCAAGATGTTCTAGTTATACAAGGGGTAGAGTAGAATATGTGACGAGAATAATTTCTATCAGCGCTCTCATTTCAAGTGAATGTTGACAAAAAGATTGCTTGAAACATATGGATTTCAAATTTTCATTAGAGAAAAGGAAGAAATATTTGTCAATGAATAAAAGCATGCAAAATTCATATTTAGTTGGGTGCATGAAATTCTAAATTGTCAGGTTATGATTATCATATTGGGTCTTTATTTATCTGTAGAAAAGATTTCAAAATGTTTCATTCGATAGGTAAATTTTGTCTCTTGAGAATCCAAGAAAATTTGGAAAAGGATCCCACATTTTATTAAGAAGTACGTCATAAACGACAATTTGGGCCATTATCAAATACTGAAATGTCATGGATGAAAGATTTATTTACAAAGCATGGAGAGTGTATGCCAAATAGAGAGACAATACATATTCCAGATAAATTTTCACGACAAGAAAACTACAACTTATACAAAGAATATTCAGAAGGTTCTGAGGGACATGGTCGGTTTATTACATATCAATATTTTGTGAAGGTATGGAAGAAAGAATTCAACAATGTATGTATTCCTAAGAAGGCAAGGATGGGGATTTGCAGTACATGTGCTTCTCTTAAATCAGAAAGGGATAAATGTGAAGGTTCAGAAAGAGGTAAGCATTCATAACTTTAACTTTTAAAATTGTATAGCCATCAACTATGAAAACGTATTCCTTAATGGCTTTCTTTTATGTTGTGTAGATTCAATTGTCAAAGAACTTCAGGAGCATCGCAAACAACAAACAAGTGAAAGGAAAAAGTTGTACAAGCATGGAAAGAAGTGTTATGATAATCTGAATAAATATTTGGGTTTGATAATTGATGGTATGGACCAGAAGAAAACACTTTTACCACATTTTGTTCGCACAACCAAAAATTTATAGGACAAAAATTTTATTCAGTATCACTTGGTCGGTAGTATGGTCTTCAATGAGAAAATGTTGCCAAGGGTGTGCTTCACAGCTCCAAATATTGATAATGATGCAAATATAACAATAACCATAATTCATGATGTGCTTTCTCATTGGTTTGGTAATATTTCTGAAGTTTTGTATCTACAATTGGACAACACTTGGTGTGAAAACAAAAATTAGGTTGTTTTTGGATATCTCAACATGCTTGTTGAATTGAGAATTTTTCAGAAGGTAAAGGTTGGTTTCCTTCTTGTTGGGAACACTGATGACCATATTGATCAGATGTTCAGTCGTTTTTCAATCACATTGAGAAGGAAGGAATTTGGGAGCATGTCATCATTAATTGAATGTATTAAGAAATCATACATTTGAGAGCCTACTTTTGATGTGTTGGAAGAAACTGTTGACATGCGAAGGTTTATTCTAGGATCGCATGGTGAGGAGAAATGCATTGAACAACTTAATGAAATTAGCTTCCAACTTCAAATTCATATCAAAAAAATTGATGGGAAAACACTAATATGGGCAATAAGTATTCAACTACTGCAAAATGAGCATCGCCATCAGGTTTGGAATTTTTGAAGTTCATTCCAGATCATCCAATATTTGCATCAAAAATATTGTTATTACAATCAGTTGGTGAAGTTCATAATGCACGCAGACAGAATAGAGATATAAATTATTATGATTTCTTAGAAGAAATAAAAAAAATGTATTATATATATACATATGAGTGCTTTGACATTGTTGATTCAGTTTGGTGGGAGTCGTTTTTCAATAATCAAAGTGATATCATTTCAACAACAACAAATGAAGATATACCTTTGAAAAATCCATTTATTTGGCCACAAAATGTGTCAAATGAACAGGAGGAAATAAACATTATTGAATAGCAACAATATCAAGGTATTATTAATTCTTCACAGGCAAAGGAAAGAGATATGTTTATTGGTTCCAGAAGATCTCATGCATAATGTGAAGCCATGGAAGACCTTTACAGGGGTTCAATACAGGATATTAAGGAGGGTTGCATGATTGCAGTGCTAGTAGATGGAGATCCAAATGGCTATCCATTCTGGGTTTCCAAGGTTATAAATGTCTTTATAGAAAATGAGGATGTTACAAGTGTTGAAGTACATTAGCATGCCACAAATACACACCCATTCAATGGTGTGTATAAGCCATAGATGGTAGTTGACAAAAAAATTGGCAAAATGAGGTAAATAAAAGGTACAAATATAAATCGTTGCTGCACAAACATCTTATAATTGGAGGATGTTGACATACTTGATTATGACTTCAATTTAACAAAGAGAGGAACTCTTCGCTTCAAGACGATAAAGATTCTGAAAAGGTTGTTACCAGAAGGAACAATGTTGAGATGGGAGTCTGCTAAAACTAATCATAGATCTAGAAGAATTTTGAAACCTCAAATGGTCAGCATGCATGTGGACTCAGATGGGGCACTAGTTGATGAAAAAGAAGAATATGGAACATCTCTGTCTGCATCCAGTCATTCATCTGAAGATGTGAATTCTGAAGGTGTGCAATAAAATATGAGTGATCTTGAATAATTGTCTAAGACAATTTATATAACTGATGCTTGCATCGTATATTAAAATAAAAAAATTAATTCCATATGGTGTTAAATAAGAAGTTATGAGTCATTTTTATGTTGTTGGATTATATGTCTTAATTATGATAATTTTTATTGTTTAGAATATCTACAATGCAACAATAAATTAGAGATATAATGTATATTTCATTCAATATACAAATAATGACATTTTGATTAATTTAGTAATGTAATTTGTTCATAATTTCATGGTTTTTTTAAATTTTATGGTTGAAAAAATTCCAATTTTTTTTGTATCTTTAATCTTATGGTTGAAAACAATTAGAATTTTAGTGATCTTTAGTGTGACGTTATTATATGTTTAACAGCACGGATGAAAACTAATAGGATTTTAATGTATTTCAGACCCTATTATTTTATCTTTATCATCATTACTAAAACATGTTGAATTTATACTTAGGAAAGAAAAATGTTATTCTACCAAAAACATTAATGTGTTTTTTTCCTCATAAACAACTGTTTTTCACAGATAAAAAATTGATTTTACTGGCATTTTTTAAAAATGTTCAAAATTGACCCTAAAAAAAAAACCATCATTCCGGTATACACACTTTTTGTTTTTAGCATTGTCTTTGATGTTTTTTTGGGGTTTTTTGGTCAGAGTTCCTGTTTTGAGTTTATAGTTCCCATTTCAAAGTTGACATTGTTTAAGGTCTTAAAAGTTTATCTAAAGGTGAGTAAGTGTATTGGGAGGTGGGAAAAATTTATGGAGGTCCTTTAGGAGCTTAGTACCCCTCAGGAGCGCATCTTGACAAGGAGGAAATGCAAAAAATGGCCTCTAACAAATCTGTCTTGAACTTTCTAATTGAAATTTGCTTGAATAAGTTGGTGAGGATGGAAAGAAGGTAATTATGGTATGGTTGAAAGTGAAAATTATAGTGCTATTCCTTGCAACCCAATAGTATAACCTACACACCACAAATATTACTCAATATTGCAAAACATCCAAAACATGCTACCAATATTAAGTGCATAAAATTAAAGTTGAAAGGAAAGGATGAGTTAAATTTTATTCAAGATCTAACTACTGCATCAAAAGGAAACCTATATTTTTTGTGTTTCTAATACAAGGCTTATAGCCACACTTGCCAAGAGAAATTATTGGAAATCTACAAAGACAACTTTTCATATAAACAACACTTGCAATAAAGTAAATACTGCTAACCTAAGTATAGAAAAGGAAGATGCATAATAAAATGTACACATGAGAGAAGCTATAGTTCTTGGGTTGGGCCCTAACTCAAGGGTACACAGCCCTTTAGAAAACACTTAGATTAAAGACAAAAAAATTACTTCTCATTGATCTAAAAAATTTCTCAAGTACATGATATGGAAATATAAATGGCAAGTACAAGATCCTAGCTCTAGTAGTCATTATCTCCTTTAAAAAGGCAAATCCTAGTGAGATATTGGGCTCCTTTATTTATACAAAATGAGTGAGGGGGAAACCTGCTTGGACAAATGGTTGATTCCGTCCAAAATTCCTATAAAAGTGGATCCAACTCCCTGTGATCCTCACAACAATTAAGTGGAGTAACTTCTCCAATAGGAAGCTAAGTTTGTTGGTGAGTTAATGTAGGGAACGAACCTCCTACATTTCCTCCAACTACCTCCAACCTACTTCTACACAATAAATGCACCATTTTCCTACACATTAATCATGTTATGCCACAAGATATGATAAACATTCCTTAATCTCACTAATAAACACATTTAGTCAATAAAAAGGTGTTATAAAATGCAAGGAGAGAGGTGAATGTATGTTGAAGGATGGCCAAATGGGCCTTGATGTATACCTATTAATGAGGCCCATCACATTTGTCACACGAAAAGGCATGACCAACCACTCAAAACAACCCTCCTTGGATTTGAAGTCTGTCTTCCATACATTTGTGGGTTCTATGGGAACCCCATGAGTTGGTCAAAAAGGTCATCAATCTATGGGATTGTATACTTGTTCCTAACAATGATTTTATTCAATGCTTGGTAACCAATGCAAAGTATCCAGGTCCCATCCTTCTTTTGTACGAGTACAGTTGGGCTCCCATAAGGTGAGGAACTTGGTCGGGTGTGCCTTTTTTTGTAAACACTTCGTGATCTGCCACTTGATTCGTTCATTTTCCAGAAGAGAGCGGTGGTATATTGGCCCATTGGGTGGAGTTGCTCTGGGAGTCAGATCGATTGAATGCTTGACTTGACAGTGCAAAGGTACCCTTGAGGGCGAGGAGAAGATTTCCTTGTATTCTTCTATGAATGCATCCACCTACTTCTACTACGTGGAGGAACCCTTCCCAGGGGCCATGGATGTGGCAACAATATTAGCCTTACTTTGAGAGTGAATCATAAAGAAAAAAAATTCTCGATCTAGGACATGATCTTACTTCATTACTTAACAGAGACAACAAAAATGGTGGTAGGTGAGGTTCCCTCTAGTATCCTATATATCTTATTGGCCAAAGTAATAATAATAGTGTGAGGCCTAGACTCATACAAAAAATGACACTTCCATAATTATGATTGACCTAATAATACATCATAAACATAAGGGGTAGAAACATTACAAAGTACCTCATCCGTGAAGGGCTTTATGTTGTGGGGTAGGCAACACTGTTGGTCAACATGGATATCTTTCCCTTGGTGTAGCCATCCGATGGTGTTTGATTAGGGGTGTGATGGTATCTATAGGCCCAACTGCATCACAACCTCGGCTGAGATGAGGTTATTTTCACTTCTATTATTGACAATGAACTGCAGCGGAGAACCCTTCACCCATATTTGTGAATGGAAAAGGTGTTCACCCTCTGGATCTTTGGGCTCATTCTTCTTGACCTTGGTGGTGGAAGTGGTGGCACCAGGTTTTTCATCAATAATCTACTTCTGCTTGTCATTTTTAGGCTCAAAGTCAGAAAATCCTCTAACTCTGAAGTTTTTTTCTCGACCTCTAATGACTGCTTAGCATGACATTCATTTGCATTATGGGTGGGGCTCTTATGGAACTCACGCCACTTTTTAGTGTGCTTCTTCACCTCCATGCTATTATTATTTTCTTGTGGCTTCGATGGGTTTTACTAGGTTACTCCACCTTAGCTTGTCCCTTTTTATATGGTTTGGAGGTGCCTTTTCCCTACTTCGGTTTGGTAGATCCAATGTCTTTCTTCTTCTATTTAAATTTCTACTCAATCCTCACAGCATATCAATACACTACACCAAGTGAGGAGATGTATAGGGAATCCATTTATTCTTAGATGTATTTGTGTAGAAAACCATGGTACTAGGGTATCGGGTGCTCCTTAGAATCCTTGATACCCAACTTGATACATAGGGTAAGGAAAATGTTTGTGAACTCTAACACATCGTGGTCCCTTCCCTATCATAGTGAGATCCACTTTATGTACTTATCTTCATATCTTCCCACGGGGTAATATTATTCCTTGACAACATCTCATAAATAATTCAAGAGGATGTGACTGAAAATAGTGAGGGTTTATCCTCATCCCTTTGCTCACAGTAAGCTTCCTAGAAATCCTTCATATGGGGGGCAGCTTTGAGGGATGAAAAAGTAATATTTTCCCTATCAAAAAATTATGGACCAAATTTTTTTTTTCCTGTAGATTTAACCATCTATCAACGACATCTACTTCTATTTGGCCTTTAAATATAGGAATGCAAAGTTAAATTGTAGCCTAAAGGGGGTGGTGCGTTTGAAGTGACTTCTCGATGAAGATGCTTCACTTGCTGATACTCACTGAACAATCTAGGGAAAAATTTCCATCATCTCATTACTTTGTCACTTGAGGGATTCATCGAGAAAAATTTTGAAAGGATCTTCTGCTCCCCCATTTTCCATTTCTTTTTCCATGGGCGACCGTCAGGATCGACGAGGTCAATCTTGCAAGGGTTCAACTAGTTCAAGTCCTAATTCTTATACCTCGACCTCTTTGGGGATAAAAATAGAGAAAGAGGAATTCTCCGATACCATTGATATGTATGAATAAATGAAATGAAATACATATTCCAAGACAAAAATAGAGATACAATGAAACATAAATTCAATTAATAAATAACAATTGTAGAAATTTGTTTACATACATAAGAGAGAAAAAACTAGCTCAACTGATGGTAGGTTATAATGAGGCTCAGAGGCCTGTAATTATTGAGAAATAATGGAAAGCTCTAAACATCCAAAAACCTAACCCTAGGAGATGAAGTGCCAAAATTTTGTGGGCCTTGTTGAGATTAGTTGGAATCCAACTTCACAGGGTTGTAATTTGGGCATATGATCTTCGTTTGGCACACATGATACCTTGTTAGAAATATCTACTCGAGGAAAACAAATATTCCTAGCAAGATGCCATGCTATGGACATTGGGCTTAGTGTGCTTTCCTAAAAAATGTCATTTAGGGCCTCAAAATGGTTCTGGAATTTCAGGACCTAAAAATTTGCCAAAAATAGAAAGTTGTGATAGAATAGAAAAACTAGAAAGGAAGTAGTGTTGGGGGTCCACGTTGAATAGGCAGGTGACCACCAATATCCACCTAGATCAATATCACTTTTGAGATTATGAAAACCATAAAATCGTTAGGAATAGAGATGTGATATTCAAAGAGAAGATCATGTCCAAAAATGTGTGTCAATGAAATAAACAAGAAAAGGAGGACACAATCTAGACATTGATTGATGAAGTCATAGAAAAAGAAATTACAAAGGTGCCAAAAAATCAAATAATTCAACAATAATAATGGTGGTAGGTACCTAAAAATCTTACAAGTTTTTCTAGAAGATAAACCAAGTTAAGTAGACCCCGTGAATGATACTCTCCATTACATTATGTATTTTAAACCAATTCTAATGAACAATAAAGATACGAAGAAGAAATTTAGGTATAAACCATAAAGAAATGGGAGCATGGCATGAAAGAAGAGGTGGAATATTTGGTACATAACAATACACAGGACTTGGTTCCATTGTCTACAAGTAAAAGAGCACCATAGAATAAATGGGTTTATAGGTCGAAGGAAGAATATGGAGCCAAAAAAAAAGGGTACAAGTCAAGACCTTTTGTCAACAATTTTACAGAGAAGAAAGTTATAGATCTTGATGAAATATTTTCACCTATTGTCAAATGACTTCGATTAGAGCTATTTTAAGTTGAGTGACAATGTAATATTTTTACCTTGAGTAGTTAGATGTAATGAAATTTTTTCTCCATCAAGACTTCGAGGAAGATATTTACATAAAATAGATATAGGGATATGAGGTCAAAGGGAAGGAAAACATACAATATAGACTGAAGAGGACCTTTCATGGTTTAAATCAAGCTCCACAAAAATGGTTTTTAAAGTTTGATAAGTTTATGACAATGCAAAGATATAGTAAATGTCATTTTTACCATTGTGTTTATGATAAGAAACTAGATAATTATAGTTATATTATATTGTTATTGTATGTAAATGAAATGTTTATTTTGGGGTCTGACATGAGTATATAAATGAACTCAAAAGAAAATTAGATAATTCATTGTCTATGAAGGATCTTGGTGTTGCAAATTGAATACTGAATACTTGGTATGAGAATAACATGAGATAAGAAAAATCAAAGATTCACATTGTCTCAAGGTGAGTACATAGAAAAGGTGTTAGTAAGATTTAAAATGAATGATATGAAACTAGCTAGTACACCTTTGGCTACTCATTGCAAATTGAATATGGAAATGTGCTCCAAGACACAAGAGGAGATTGACTACATGTCCAAGGCCCAATATTCATTAGTGTTTGGTAGCTTGATGTAAGCAATGATGTGCATAAGGCTAGATACTACACATGTTGTGAGGGTTGTGAGTAGGTATATAAACAATCTTAGTAAATATGATTGGAAGGTAGTAAAGTGGATTCCCATGTATTTGAGAGGTACTACTACTAAAAAATTATGCTTTGGAGGTTGAAAGATTTTTCTACAAGGACATGTTGACTTAGATATGGCAGGTGATACAGATAGTAGTAGGATCACCATAGCTTGTGTTTTTAATATAAGTAGAACAACAATAAGTTGGATTTTGAAATTGCAAATGGTTAATGTAGTTTCAACAATAGAAGTAAAGTATGTTTTTCGATAGACGAAAGTGAAATAAGTAGGAGAATAGGAGGTAGTATAGTGATAGCAAGAGTGTCATTCATGTTGCAAGGAAAAAAACCTTCCATTATAAGAATAAACATATATATCTCAAGTACAATTTCATATGATCAATTTCGAAAGAGGGATAATTGAATTTGCAAAAGCCAAACACTAGCTAGAATACCATAGTCATGTTAATGAAAGAAATTATGAAGGAGAATTTTTTTTTCTTTTTTCTCAGTTTCAATTAGTCTTCAAGCATGGTAATAAATATAAGAAACTAGCCAATTTTAAATTTGAAGCGTCATCTAATAGGTGCAGTAGAAGTGAAGCTGTAATTTGTCTCCAAGTGGGAGATTGTTGGTTGTCGAGTCTTATTGTATTCTTGATTTAAATATCTTGTTTTTAGATATGTTTGGACTCGAGTTCTTGGTAGTGTGTATAGGGAGTTTCCCCCCATACTACCTTTCCAGGGGGTCTAGGTGAATAGCAATAATTCTTTGGAAACCCCCCCATGCCTAAGTAGTGGTTTGGTGAAAGAGTACTAAAAGATTTTTTTGGAAAACTTATGTTGTAAAATATTGTAATTTCATAGTTAATATGGATTATTCGTCATTAGGTCACATATCTTATAGTAGGTGTTACGTTCATGGTTTTTCATACATGGAAGGGAACCCTCTTTATCTGTGAGGAACTCGTATTAAAATTGTGTATTATTAAGATATAATTTCAATAGCGATAAGAGGAGATTGTGATAGAGAGAAAAGGAGGCTATAGTAGATGTGTTACAAGTTTTAATCCCTTCATTTTTCTAGATGGAATAAAAGGAAGGACTGGCTATTTCTTCATGGATGTAACCCAAACTAGATGAACCATGTATATTAATGCCTCCTTTGTATTGTTTCATTCGATATTTCATTTTTTCGTTCCTTTTTATTTTATCATTTTATAATATTATTCCTAACTAAATGTGTTTTTATTTGTGCATGTATTCAAAATTTAGTCTTTTCATTTTGAATTTTTCAATAAAAAAGATTAAATATGATGCCCACATACCATTATAAATACAATTACATTATGTAGGATCTAAGATATATGTAAAAAAAGCGTATATGATAAATTTGTAAAGAGGTTGGTGAAAGATCTAACGAACAAGTGATAGTTGACCCTTTTAAGGTGTGAATTCATTTTGTTATTTAAATATTTTTCAAGGTTTATCTATATATACTCAGTTACATTTTTTTGGGTCATATCTATAACTATATCTATATCTATATATATAGTGTAATATTCTTGTTTTAACCAATCTCATATTACATGGTTTATTTATTAGTTTTTAATAATAACAATGTAAACTCTTTCATTTTTATGTATAATAATGGTTAATGGTAACGATGTAAACTCTTTCATTTTTATGCATAATAGTTGTTAATGGTAACGATGTAAACTCTTTCATTTTTTTGCATAATGATAGTTTGAAAAAATGACTTAAAATAAGTGAGATGAAGTGTGATTCTATGTATGAGACTTTACTTAAAATAAATTTGCTGAAAATAATTATTCATATCAATAACAATGTTGTTATTTGATAATATCAAAGAAATTTGTAATAAAGTGTAAAAGGGTATAACAATGTTGTTATATGATAATATATAAAAAATAATAAAATACAAAGAGGTTTAGCAATGTTATTATCTCATAATATCAAAGAAATTTGTAGTAAAGTGCAAAAGGTTATACAACTTTAAGTGTCAATTTCATCACCTTGCAAGATTGTAATGGGAAATAAAAAAGCATTCCCAATACGATGATATTGGGTATGAAAACATTTCATGTTATTTCCATCCTGATTTTACATATATTTCCTTATATGCCAAATATTAATTGCAACCAAACTAGTGCTTCGTTATGAATTCGTTTCTTTGTTATATGTACCATATTGCAAATTCATCTCTAATTTGCTGATTTTTCTCAAATGAGCTACATGGTTATTTGTGATATTTTATTTTATTTTATTATTATTTAAATTAATTTTTTTTAATGATAAATAAATATATTTTATTTTTTAGTGATAAATAATATGACATGGAAACAAGTGAAATTAATGGGTCATTAATTTGTCTATATACTATTAAGGGAAGGAATTTGTCCTAAAATTATATATTTTAAATTTTATTTTTTTTTTTTTAAAATTTAAAATAAATTTTTATAAAATATATAATAAAAAAATTAACAATAATATTCAACAACAACTTCCTTAAAGAAACTAGAGAGCATTATAATGCTAGTAAATCAAAATTAACTTCGACTCATAAGCAAGATATATATTCCATGATTTTGGGAGGCCTCATAGCATCCCCTGATTAAGTAAAATATTCCTTTAGAAACGAGAAAGCTTAGATACGACAATTAAGAATATTGGTCACTTTACATTAATATATGCAAAAAAAAATGAGTTTTGCAAATATTTATAATTGATGTATATTTGTAGGGGGTTTAATGTGTACAATTGAGTAAATTTATGGGTAATTTTATTTGAGCATCCATTATAAGATAAATGAATTTGTATATATTTATAGTGAATAAATATTTATTATTATTATTTATTAACACGTTATTGAAATATAATGGATTATGTAGGGTATTATTTATTATTATTATTGTATATTAATGATAAATTATATAATAATTGTCATTGTCATTTGATATGAGAAATACATTATGATATAATGAACCATTTTTAATAATTATTATCTATTAGATAAGGTCGAATACACAATGTGATATGATGTTTGAATTTTTGAGTAATATTGGCAAATACAAAAATGATGAGTTAATCTAAATTTAATTGTTGTAACTTTCTTTCTCTTTCTTTCTTTCTTTATTTATTTATTTATTCTAGGTATTATTGTTGTAATTTATCCAATTTTTAATATTTACTGGTATTTAATAATGCCTCATTTAATAACAATTTTGTGATGTCATATTCCTCGAATGTTGATGAGTACTCCATCTTTTTGCATGATAGTGTTGATATCAATCTTCTTTACTTTCTTGAAAACTTTCTTGGAAATGAGTGTTTCAATATGGTTTTACATGTGATGGGTTTCTTTCATTTGGAAAATCCATTACATTTGTCTTCTTTTTAGAGACAATGAAATTATTCTATCCTCTTTGTTTGGTCTTTGATTACTCTAGCCTTAGAGATAATACCACTATATTTCATATGAAAATTTTCAAATAGAATTCAACATCTTCAAGCATCTTTTGGTGGCATTCTTGAACCTTGTCTTATTTCTACTTTTTATGTTGTAATGTGATACCATCTATCAAATTCTTATGCCATTCCTCAATTCTAGATTGTGTTTGTAATTTTACCTCATCAATATTTAGGGATTTTTCAACCTTCTTGCAAATTTCCTTTTCAGTTTTTGGCTAGTATCCTTTTCAACTTGTGTTGCAATATCTTCATCCTTCCTTTTTTATATTTAGAATCCTATAAATTCCTTTTGAACTTCTTAACATCATTAAAACTTTATTGATTATACATACATAGACTTTTGATTTCTTCATCTTTCTTTTTCAATTCTTCCTAACTTCCCTTCATTATTATTTTCCTCGGTTAATTTCTTAACCTATTTAATTAGTGATCCATTAAGGGATTGCATCTTGTTGACGGTGTTGAACTTGCCAACATGTCAATGGATCTCCCCAGTAAGAAGTTCCAACTAGACCTCAGACCATTTGAAGTAGGAGTTCCAACTGTGGGTAGTAAAGTAGTGCTTTGACCACAGTAGCACGTAGAGGTAAGCATGATAACTTTGTTGGAAGCAAGGGTGTGACCTTGCAATGAGTCAAGTGAGAGGCAGGAGGAGTTCTAACACACAGAGGGGAAAGGAAATGTGTCCCATAGAAGCCTGTAATAGTATGCAGCTTGAAAGGAATACACGAGCTACATGAAATCACAAGATGGAAGCAGAATAGTCCAAAAACCAAAGTCACAAATTAACACAACAACACGTCTTCAACAAGATTCATACATTTGCATATAAAATAGTTCATACACAAATGTGTAAGTTAAATAATATACGTTGTTAAGGTAACCATAATAGTCGAACTACAATAAAAACATATGGATGAAAATGTGTTGGCTTAGTTATATTATTAAGTGAAAGTTCCATCCATACATACACCATTGACAACCACTAGCCCCAATAGTGGAACATTACATTCAATACCGCCTACTCCTCCAAAGAGATGTACTTTCTCTACATTGTGGAGAAGCCAAGGCTTGTCACAATAATCTCCAAGCCTTCTCTATGTAGTTCCTAGCCAAAATCTTGGCTCCCAAAAGTCTCTTCTATGAGTTATGAGGTTCTATTTATAACAAAGGGTGGGGTGACCCTTGACATTCCCCTTTTTGACTCTTCGAATACCCTCATGATTCTTCAAACTCTTTACAAATAACTCTTTACATTACATAGTGACTATTCACATTCCACTAATGACACTTGGAATATCACTTACAACATATTTACCAATAATATACATTTTTCACATGTACCGATGTGAGACAAAATAGGCTACAAACAACTTAATAAGACATAACACCAACTCAACAACCTCCAATAATGATTCCTTGTCACGTGCTGATACCTAGCTTGGTACTATGCTAATGTCCCCAAACTACTTGATGGTGTCTTCCTAATAGCAAACTCTTGCCTCCATAGCTTCTGGGTATATGGTCTTGGAACCTTTGTCCATCTCATCCTAAAGCATGTACAACATGGTGTAAACCATGACAAGACCATTAGTGTGCTACAACATGTTTGGTGCACTCAACTCCAAGTCATCCCTGGTGGCCTCTTGCCTTAGTTGCTCCATGTACCAGTCGACCTCTAATTGAACTTGGTTCTTGTGCTTAGCTTTGGTGAGGGAACCAACATCCTTTCACTCTCTTCCTCAAATGTTGGCTTTTCCATCTCATTAACCTCTATTGGCATTGTTTTCTATGTCACTGCATCTCGCCTTTATTCTTCTTCTTGTTTCTGCTTCTTTTCATGTTCTTTCCTTCTTGGCTCTGGTTCTTCCTTTGGTTCTTGTTATTCTTGCTACGATCTTAGTCTTGAAACCTACAAGATATGCTCTTCTCTCTCCCTCTGCTCTGTTGTATATGTCGTCTACTTCCTTTTATTTATGCTATCAAAGCAGATTTGCATGAAGATTGAATGCGCTTTTTCTTTGTAGCTTTTTTCTCCCTTTATTATGTTAACAATTTCCTCTTTCCCTGATCTTGTACTAGATTGCTACCTTCTGCCATTGTTGTTGGTATTGCTTCCATGTTAGTGTTGATTCCTTTTCTGTAAAAAGTTGGGCATATGCATACATTGGCAAGTAAATTTAGGCTTTCTCAAATGCTTCCCTAGTACTACTTTCAATGGTCTCTCTTGAAGCAACTCCCTTTAGTTCCATGGTACAATGACTACTAGAGAGAAGTGCTTGATGAGTGTGGTACCTGGGGGATAGAAAGGACACTCATGGTAAGCAAACATTAAATCTTACAAATCTAACATCACAACATGATAAATTAGAAACCAAGGCATCTAATGAGAGGAATTGTGTAATTTTTAATGACAGAGTTGACTAAATCACTACGAGAATTATGCACTGCGTAGTACCAACAGTCAGTGTGGAATCTTGATTACTAGAACTACCCAATACACAGTTCAATTTGGGTCAAGGCCTCGGAGAGACTTCGCATTATGTAGTCTCAGTGACCAAGCTGGGAGAATGGATCCTATAACTATGTATTTGGATCCAACCCATGAAAACATGTGCATAATTCCAGAAGCTAAGGTAGAGGCCTTAAGCTCCCAAATTGCACAGTGCATGAAGTGAAGTGTGTGATGCGGGCCAGGGGAGCCCAAATCGGTTCACGGGGAGTGTGAAAAAATAATATATGAAGGATGATGTGAGGATGAGTGTAGATCTGATGAAGTGTAGATGTATGCATGTAAAATAAGTGCAACAATGGATCAAACATAAGGAGCATGAATCATGCAAAGGGAGTTGCTGCAGCAACCACTATTGGTGCAAAACTTGAAAACTCAAGCAACACTTGAGAAAGGAAATATATAAGTTGAAACAACACTTCTACAAGTTAAAACAAGTTAAAATGCCAGTGGCCATTCAACAAAATGAGTGAAACAACACTCTCACAAGAAAAACAAACAAAAGCAACAGAAAAAGAAGTAAAAGGCAATAAAAGTAAAACTCACCCCAAAAAGTGACGCAATGCTCCGAACGCTCCTTAATATCCTAAGGAAGCTAGAGCTTGATGATCGAATGTATAGGTGAGCTCTAGAGGTGTCTGTAACATATATTTGAGCAAAATGGAGTTCATGGCGCATATGCTTGAGATCCAGGACAACAAAGACACTTGGCAGAAAATTCTAAAGATGGAAATGTGTCACCTTCAGGAAACTAATAATAGATACCTAATTCTTAGGGAGTATTTTCCTCTTAGCTTCTTTCTTTTTGGGAAAAATTCTATGCATTGCCTGGGAAAATTGCACAGTTCTTGGAAGGACCAGGGACCTCTTTGGTTCATGCACTGAGCAGTTTCTAAGCATAGTAGGTTTTGCACAATTTCGAGGCTAAGTGGCTCTGGGCTATCCCTCAGGCTCTGTGCAATTTCCCAGGTCAAGGTAGGCTATCAACTTACTTTGCGTAATTCTAGAGTTGAAGGCTCACTTGCGGGCTTTGACTTCTCTATGTTGTTTCCCAGTTGAAGACAAGCTGCCAGCTGGGTCTGTGCAATTCTGGAGCTGAAGCTCATTGTTGGGTTGCAATCCACATTTCCTGAGAGCAAGGTTGGTTGCCCTCAAGGATTTCACAAATCATCAAGCCAGTTCTAGAACTGGTTTGCAACCAATTCATGGATTTAGCTTGTGGTTAGATGAAAAAGTAAGTAAGAAAACACAAGTTGTAAATTGAAAGATAAAACTCAATGAAATCACAAGTATGTGGGAAGTGTAAGACAAGTTACTGAGATTTTAGTAGGGAGGCTCCAAAACAAAGTGAAGGAAAAATTTTGGAGGGTTGTTGTAGCTGCTACAACACGTCTTTACATGATTGGTCACCCTTTTTCTTAACCTCTTCTTTGAATTCATCATTATATTTCCCTAATTTCGAATGTTTTCTTTAGCTTCATTGAAATCATCTTCAATTTTATGCATCACTTCCATTTCAAAGGCCTTCCTCCATTCTTCTGGGGTTTCTTTATCTGTAATTTCAACTTTTGCAAGTTCTTCCACCTATGCAACTTCATTATAGCACCACTAAGTTCTTGCATGTTAATTGTGTTGGTGTTAATAGCCTTATCTATGGTATGGATTTTTTTTGTTGTGTCATCTTCTCATTTGTCAAATTCTTTATTTTTATTAGTAATATTTTATTATAATTCTTTAAACGAGAAATTTCATTGTCTTTGGATGATAGTTTTCTACTAAGGTTTTCAATATCTCTTTTGTGAGCGTTTTTATATTGTTATTTTATTGTTGAAGCTCTTTTATTTATTGTTGAAATTTGCACATTTTTGTATCTTGCTTTTCTTGGGATTGTTTTTCACACTCGATTGTAACATCTCAAATTTATACAAGATTATCTTCTTATAAATCATAACTTTATTTGTCTAATTCCCATAGTTTTTTTGTTTTTGTTTTTCTAGACTCTAGATTACGTACTTCATATGCACTAGATTGGCTTCTTTCCCACAAGTTATTTATAAGACAATATTGTTTCTTGATTAGTGCATTTAATTCTTGAATATGGATTTTTAGGTAAAAACTATTTTGATCAATTTAACTATTACAATGTTTCTAGATACCAATTGTAATTTTTTTATTCTCTCTTCCTATTGTGTTACTTTATCTAATGACTTTTATATATGTGAAGAAATGTTATGCATATTCATTATTTTTTCTATCATTTTGTGTGGCATTCTGTTAATTAGAATATTGTGTGACAATATTTGGCCTTCATAAGAATATATATTCAAAACATATATACTTTCACCCTTTATTTACATTGACAAAATATTTTATAAACTTTAATATATCACTTTTTACTAATATTTTCGTGTTATTTACTTCTTATTTATATTGTTTCACATTATTCAAGTTACCAATATTTTCATTCTATTACTTTTACTTGAGGTTTTATATACCTGTATTGACCAAGGAACTTCCCACAATGTTCAAAACTTTTCATATCCTCATGTTTTTCTTTTATTTTGTAAATCGACACAAAAAAAAATTCATTAAAAAAATTATTTTCACAGAGAGTACATAGAGATAAGTGGCAACATATTAATGTTTACTAAATCCTTAAACTAAGTCGTGGATTCTAGTGGAGATTTTTCCTACTCTGAGAACTTGACTATCATCTTCCTTTTACAACATCAAAATATATGTTGCCTCAACAATTCTAGGAACATTATGCTCAACACAGGAACAAATCACACAGTACAGAAGGAAACAAACATAAACCCACAAAAAGTGTATAAAAGAACCAAGGAAAAAACCATAAAGGGAAGTATTGACTCTTTCGCCTTTGCCATGTAGATGCTGGTAAGTACTTTATCCCAAATTCCACAAGGAAATTTAAAATAAGCAAAATCCAAAGACACTAGAGAGTGACTATTGAATGAGTGATCGAAGAGTTAATGCCTTAGTCTGAGATAAATACCAAGGACATTGGATCCCCATTTGATGAAGGAGTAGTAGAAGCATATGGTGGAAATTTGACCATGGGAACAATTGGTGTAATGTTGACTTGTGGAGTGTTGGTCAGTATTGGGCTGTTAGTAGCATTTTATGAGTCAGAATCTGAATCCAACACAACATATTTATCCATCCATTATGGATATATTAGAATATTTTCCTAACAGTATTGTATGCTTCTGAGAAGGCCTTTCAAGTCCTATTTGTTTGTTAAAAATATTCTAACTTCCAGAGGGATAGCGTCAATGAGAACTAGACAGTTGCTACAAAATTGTAGCCAAACAAATGCATGGAATGAGAACTAGACCTACTACTGGAGCCTCCCACACAACTTTTCATTATCTGTCGAGGTGGCATAGTCGATTAGAGATGTATATGAAAAGAACAAAGTGACTTCACTGCAATATTTCCTTGATAATTTTTCAAAAAACACGAAATGAAACTAACAAAGGAAAAATGTGAGGTATTTCTACCAAGGGCTATTTCATCAACGTAACAGGAAATGTACCAAGGAGTAGAAAACCTAAACCTCCCAAAATCTCAGTTGACACAATTTCAAAAGTGGTATAGGGAAAGAAAAGAAGGGGGGGGGGGACATAGTCTTGTTTGCCAATACACTCTGAGGTCGACGATTACCAAGATGAAAAAATAATATTGGTTTGAGGGACCAACACTTGTGAGGAAGATAAACTGAAAAATTATGTAAACTATACACACTAATAATTTATATTGTATTGAACCATATGAATTACCGAACCTAGGTAAGCCTTAACAAAATAAAATACTTCCCAAATATACTTCTTATGAACTAGATTAAACACCTTAGTAAATTAATGGAAACAAAGATAGAGACACCATTAGAACCAGATACAAAAATTTCTTGAGTACTAGACCCCACATACCAATAATGGAAAACTCAAGGAGATAATTGGGAAGTCAAGACCCTAAAGTACCAATGAGGGTAGTACAACCACTAGTTCAAAAACTAGCCCGACAGTTGCACTGTGCAAGAAGAAAATGAAAAACATTGAGTGCAAAACCTTTGGAAATAATTGTCATCTCTGTCCTCAAGATCTTCCCTCCACTATAGATGGAAAAGTGGTTATGATCTCACTAAATAATTTGTGTCAAGCATAACAATGCAATATACAACCAAAGGCCTTACAATTTTACAAACCTCATTACACGATATTACATACCATTATCACCCCTTTCATGACCAAGGCCATTTATAATCACACAAAGAAGAGATGTAGCATGTCGTTGAGGGACTATCACGCTACCAGGAAAGGACTAAGGTAGGGAAAATGTGTAATATGACACACAACTAAAGAAAAAAATTCTCTCTGTATTGTGAGGGCCATTAATTGCTTTATTTGGCCACAAAGCTCTTACCTACTGAATTGATCTTGCCTCTCCATATAGTCTTTTGAATAGACTTTGAAACCTATGTCTCAGACCTAATACCTATAACCCAACCTTTACTACACCTTGAAAGTCACCTACCCTTCCAACCCTACCCTTCTCACCCTTACCTTCTCGCAGAAGTGATGTTGCCGATGTTATTGAGTTGTGTGTGTGAGGTGGGTGGGGAAACCATTACCTTGACAAACCTTACTACCTTACATTATGTGTTACCACTGAATGGTAGTGGCATACTCAACGGACCTACAATGAGACAATGACCTCGAGACCTAATCTCCATAATCATCTGCCTTGGAAAATGCCTTGGGACCCTAATCCACTTCCGCCTTAGGACTATCCTTTGAAAACTATGTGTCATACCTCACCCTTGGGACCATCCTTGGAAAACTATGTGCACTTAACCTCCAGGTAGCTGATGACCTAACCTCTCCTTAACCTCTGATGACCAAACCTTGACTTCCTACCCCTGACCTTACTAACCTTCTGACCCAACCTTTATATTACTGGCTCATGGACCTAAACTTAGAGCATTGGACACCCTCCCTCTGAGAAACCATTTGACTTCAGGTTAGCATTTCATGATGTTTCTCTTGAGGTTCATATCCTCACTCTAGCATTAACTCTAGCCACAACAAGTTCTATATCCACAGTTCTTCAATCAAAGAAAAGAAGGCAGTTCCAACGATGCATTCATGGCTTCTAAGGCTCTCCATGGCTGACCTACTAGGTGATTCCAGTTCTCTGGCTCGAGGTCTATGTCTGGCAAGTGAAAGAAAGGCAAGGGAGTGTGTGATAGGATGTGCTCCTACCTACGTTGGGTATTTCTAGCTTCTCTATTGTCTACGCTCCTAGGATTCCGTATATTCTGTCTGAGTGACTAGTGGGCCGAATGGATGCACTCTTAGGGTAGGTTTGTTGCGAGTTCTAGCCCTTGGATTGAGTGCACCTCTAGTACTTATGATGCACTTGCAATGCAATAGGTTCACTACTGGCCCTTACCTACTATAATCCGCCTCTATCCCCTACCCCCGATGGACGAGTATACATAGTGCCCTTGCATCTCCACCGTGGCTGAATGACAATGTATGAACCCACCTTAACCATAATCGATTAGCTGAGTTAACTCCTGGAGCATGCTAGTACATGCTTATGTATAGGTCCACCATGGTCAATTGCCTGTATGCGAGGTTACCTCAGTGGATAGCAGGTAGTCTTTTCTATCTAGCTTGACCACTGCCCCTTCCTTTATTTCCTGGTCCTATTAGTTAGCCATTAGTCAATAGCTAGCCTATTAGAGTCTCTACTAGTACATGGCTTAAATCAACTGGAATTCGATGTTTTTCCCTAATCCCTGCCCATGTACGGGATCTGGATATTGAATCATCTACTGAATGCCTGCATAGAGTGAATTACATGTGAATGTTTGGTGGCTGAGTGAGTAGGTTCCAAGGTCAAGGTTGAAGTGGGTTGGTTTCTTACTCTTGTCTTTGGATGAGTGTGTATTTTGAAATCACTAGTGCTTGCGCTTTAGGGTTTTCACGGTCCGGCCCCTCAAAGCATCTCACTTTGAAGAAGGACTTATCACCACGTAGAGAAGAGGATAGGCCCTTTACATATTCTTGTAGTGAAAAGTCTTATTCGCAGTTGGATAGACCCAATAACCTTATTCCAGGACTCTCAAAGCCTTCTCATCCATCCATCAAATCAAGTTCTTCTTTCATCTCCAGGGAGCAAGATCTCTCCTCGAGAAGTTTGAAGGCAGGCGGATAGATCGATCACAGCAATAGCAGGTAGGTTCCATAGCTTTAGATGAAAAGCAGCATCAGGTTCCACTGGGTGTGAATGAGAACAGATTGATTCGAGAACTTCGTGCTTTCAGTGTACATTGTGTCCCATTTGATGTCAACTTGGGGGCAATCATAGTTTCTCGCGGGTGGCGACTGGGCTCTCAATCTCTCGTGGTGGCTACAATGGTTTCTATCGGTGTTATGGGTGCCATTCTAGTGAGTTCTATCCACATGTCTAGTCAGCAAGCAAATGGTGGCACATTCTTCATATTGAGAGTGGTAGCAAGAGATATACAGGAAGCAAGAGAGAGAGAGAGAGACGAATTTGACTCTCTTACTTGAACTGCCCTGCTTTTGCTACTTCCTCCGAACCTCCAGACAAAGCATGAAAGGCTCAAATGGTACGATCCCTCCGCACCCTAGAATGAAAAGGGTGATATCGTAGTTCTTGGTCTATGAAGATGCATTGTTAGGTGCTATATTGTGGTTCCACATTTAGGATGAACTTCATAGAGATAGCCATCCATACATCTCTTATCATATCAGATAGTTGTAGAGGTTTGAATAGATTTCCCTCTCCTTAATAGTCGAGCCCTGCTGGGGGCATCCTACTAATTTCTCCATTTCAGGAAGTGGAGGTTTTTCTTCCTTGATACTTATTGGGTGGCCCCTCTCAAAAAGTCACTAAGCTCAGAATTAGTGAGCGAACCTCACCATATGAATAGTGAGTGACTCCGTCCTATGAAGAAGTAAGGTCCTATGAGTTTGGCTCATACCTCTCCCAGTGGTCGAGTGATGGCAGCCCTTTAGTCAAGAGTTCGCTTTAATTTCACTATTGGTGCCCCTCTCAAATAAGTAACTAGCTGCCGAACCTCTCCTTATCAGTTGAGCCTGCTTACGCATCCTTTAAGTTTCAGATCTCAGAGCGGGCTTTGACCATGTCTCCCGAGAAGGATCAGTACATATGGCATAAAACGATTTCACATATCGAGGTTGGTATGGGATCGGATTTGGGTATGGGCCATCCTAGTTTTGGGATGAAAATATAGTACAATGGTTGGAAGTGAAAAGAATCTATAGTGAGAGATGCTATTATTTGATCACACTGGTTTTTATCAATCTGATACATATCTATGTTTTGTATTTCATTATGAAGGCAGTATAAGTATTTTATTTGGAAAATAAAATGGGGAAATAGATTGATATATATTCCCTGGGACTTAGGGAATGATGAAGATGAATAAGATCGACGAAAAGAAATGTTGAATGTAGTACGGATATTTCGCATGGGTTGGTAGTATAGGATCGAGTTGCGCAAAGAGAAGTCTGGAATCGAACCAGATAGACTTAGATAATGCTAAGAGAGACCAAATATTTTCTATAAAAAGAAAGGGACAAATAATAAAGAAAATAGAATGGCTGGATGTGTTGCTACAGTTAGTTACCTAGCT
This sequence comes from Pinus taeda, assembly GCA_000404065.3. Lineage (NCBI taxonomy): Eukaryota > Viridiplantae > Streptophyta > Pinopsida > Pinales > Pinaceae > Pinus > Pinus taeda. The sequence goes on from APFE030012391.1 coordinate 49,689, forward strand.
CGTGGGTGGAGCAAGCAAGGGGTGCGAATAACATGACTATGCGTAGTGAACGACGACTATGTGCATGGGAAAGGGCTAAGTGATACCTTCTCACACTAAGAGCGAGTTACTAAAACTAATTATATATGATTCACCTCTTTAGGATCATATGCAACTGACAATGGCTGTATGAACCGTTCACAAAATGCCTAGAATTAAGAAACCTCAGGGAGAGGGGCTAGGTTGAGCCATTCAGGCAGGTCAGATAGTGCCTTATTTATCGATCTCTAGCAAGTAGTGTCTCCAGTTTGAATGGGAATGGCATAAGAAGAGGAGTATAGGTTGTTCCAAATACATTGAGTTGTTGAGAGACTCGCCTATAACTAGGACTTGCATATCTAAGTTGAACTTGTCTTGTCATTAGTTATATGAAATAAAAATAAGATAAATTCTCACACATGCTAGCCTTGATCTCTGGTTGGTATGCACTCAAACGCTCATTCTCTCATCATTATTGTGGGCCGATCCATATGCCTATAGATAGATCCATAGAGAGAGCGATATGCTCCCTCTCCTACTATCTCTCATCGTCGATACTGCTTGCCTACCGATACTACTTGAAGGGGGACTAATGCTTATCGATAGCTTTTTGCTTTCCTAGTCAACCTTGGCTCTCTCTTACCAATACTTCTCTAAGGTCCTACCGATACTGGGCTTTTACCGAAAGAATCACCCACAGATGGATTGAGAAAGGATTGATTTATAGATAAAGGAAGGGAAGTCCAGGCTACCACATAAAAAGGATGGTAAGGCTATGGATTCTTAGATTTGTATTATTTACATTTTATCAGAATTTAGAAAGGATCCTTAAGCAGGTTTGACCAATGGAAAAGGAATATTTCTAAAGGAAGTATGGCTTATCAGTTCAATGATACTTGTTGGGCGTGGCAGTGTGGACTTGCTTGAAGGAGAAAGCTTGGCTTGAAGGCTAAAGGGAGGTAGGTACAGTCTGTGAAGGTACGGTGGTCTTAGAAGGTTAGAGGAGTCAGGCCAATAGTCAGGTAGGTGAGTGGCCGAAGAAACATGTGAAACCCTAATAAGTAATTGTGAATCATGCCCTCTCATCGGGACAAGTGAACCACGCCCCGAGATAATAGGACCCCGCCCGCCTGCAATTGGTTCCAGCGCTAGCGTGCTACCCTGTGAGAATGCATAGTTAAGTAATGGTTAATAAATTCCCTATGCTAGGGTCATAGTAGTAATACAGGGCACTAAAATGTTCATTGAAGAGGTTTCTATCTAATCTAGGGCACAATTAGTCAAGGTCAAAGCTATAGCATTTATCCAGCGGTGGGTTATTGTGATAATGATTCATCAATTGAAACATCCAAGTTAGAGTGCGGTAGGGCCACCTTTGCATTCTCAAATTGACATGGATACGATATGAAACCTTATCACTCTGAAATTGACCAGTTCTTCAAGGTTATCCTGGCACTCACTTTCTTCCCCTTCCTTCTCCACCGCTAGCTCGCCGTTTCTAGATTGGACCTGCCCATTTCTTTTTCTCCTAGCCCGGTATAATCAACAAGTCATAGAAAAGCAAGTAGCCGATGTGCTCGATCAGCTTCGATTTAGACCAGGTTATTCGAGTTCTTTCTTCATCAAGCCTGGTGTTCGCCTTTCTGGTTTTTTCCCCGTGAAAATGTTTCCTAGGGGGGTCGGGTTTCCCCAGTCAAGACTCTCTCCCGTCTAGTGCATGGGAGGAACTCAATCAATATCTCTTCTAGTGGGAACATGGGAAACTCACGTGCCATTCACATCACATAGAAGCTGTTACACAGAAGCCATCCGTTCAAAAACTGCACATAGAACCCATTCTAAATAAAGAAACCAGCCATTAATTCACTTCCTGCACGAAACCATTGAAAGAAGCCATTTCAAGAGGCTATGAATGGCTTCGTGTAGTGAACGATTAGGTGCACTAAACATTGCTAAAGTGCTATGGGGCTACTTCGCTACTTGGGTTTTTATCCCTGGCTCAGAGCAGGCTATAAGATCACTTGGAACTTGATTCACAAAACTCACCTACCTTACATATCCCATACTGACCTCGATCCCTTAGGGCAGCCTGAAGTGAACCCACACATACTAAAAGAAGAATCTAGCTATCTCATTAGCAGAGAAAGTGTTCTTACACGAAAAAAGGAAATCCCTCACCCATATGAATGAG
>APFE030012391.1:57827-72190 GCA_000404065.3 Pinus taeda
AAATAAATATAATAAATCATGTGTTTAAAAATTATCGCTTTAATAATATGTTAAATAATAATTCTCTAAGAAATGTTATTATATGTCTTTTTTTTGTTAAGTTTGGCAAAACTCTCTCATTTTCAGTTTTATATGTCCATTATTCACCCCCGCACAATGAGGGAGGGTAGTACAAGATTCGAACCCAAGATCTCTGGTTCAGTGAAATTTCATTCCATACCATCACCACTTAAACTATCCTAAACCAACTAAATAATATTTATTTTAAATAAAATATAAATAAAATATATTACATGTAATTTTTGTTTGTATTCAAATGAAGCTTATTTTTAGCAAGGTAAGAGGTTTGAGAAAATGGAAAAGGTATACTACAAGCATATTATAAATCGTGACAAAATTTTGTTAGTATTGCGTCATATCTGAGGACGGGACAAATTCCTCTTTCTGATTAAAACTGCATTCTGCATGTGAGGCGTTTAACATTGTAAAAACTGGAAGCTCATTATTCACCTTTTTGAAAGAAGATTTTAAAGTATATTGGGTATTGTAAATCATATGTTGTAATTTCAAACGGTCTAATTTCTTTAAAATTTGGTCAAAATTTATTGAAATCGTAAGTTTGATTTGCAACTTTTACACAATAAAAGAGCCTTAAAATTTTTAGGGAGTGCTGAATCGATATATATAGTGAAGAATTAATTTAAATAACATAAATCAAGATTTCACCTTAAATTTTTCCAAATTCCAACACCAAAAACTCTGAAAAAATACAAACAAACAGTTCTATTTTTTTTTTATAATTTCAATTTTCCCTCAAACAAATAAGCAATCTGAAAAGCATCTCAAAAATATTATTTCATTGGAAACAATAACTGAATTAGGATGAGGGACACCGTTGTAATGTTTTCATGGTTTTATTTAAATACTTTTAACAAAATATTTTGGAAGTTATGCGAAGGAATTATTAGTTAATAAAAAAAATATCAATAGTAATAAAATATTGGGAATCAAATTTTAAATTTAATAAGAAAATATGTTTATCAAACTTTAAATTTAATAAAAAATATGTTTATGAAATGAATTAAATTGAAGGGAAATCAAACAGGACAATAAACTTTAAATTATTTGTTCAGATTTATATTGATATTGTTCTTCATACTCAGAAAATATTAAAATGACATGGCATGGTAGTGGATTTAAATTTAAAAGCTATATTTAATTTTAAGTTATAATAAACTTGATAAATTGGTTTTATATAATACAAATAATTTATATAATTTTTTGAGTATTAAAATAATGGAATATTATTGAAATAAATATAATAGATAAGTTGAGAAAAACAAGAAATTTTAATAATAATAACTATATTATTATTGTTTAAGTATTATATTAATTAAGTTGTCATATAAATTAAATGGTTAATAATAACAATCAAACACTTATTTGATGATAAGTCTCACATTATTAAAAACTAGCAATTGCATCAGATGTTGCAAATGAAATGTAGTAAAGTGATAACATAGGAGATCAACATGTCATTGATTTTGTTAGCCAAAATCCAAGAACAACTAAAAATTTTATTTGTCCACACATAACTATGGCACCTATTGATGTTGTTAGCTAGAGGAACACCTAAAATTTTGCTAGCCAAAGCTGAGGAACACCTAAAATTTTCTTTTGTCCACATAGATCTATGGCATGTCCATGTCGAAAGGTCCACATGTGCTACTGTAAGGGATTACTTGTAACCTATATATCCTATGAGAAGAAGCACCACCTGGTCACTAGAAATCACATGTCATCATTCTCAATGATTCCAAACAATTCTCTTTCTAATACAAACTTATGAGTTCCTAATATGAAAACATCCACATCAAAGTTAAGCTACAATGCCCACTAAGAGCAATGCAATGGAGTCATGGACCAATATTTACTGGGTGAAGAGTTGAAACAAACTACTCAAAATTTTATGTCATTCATGAGTATTAAATAGATAAATTCAAACATAAAGTCCATGTTTTTATCCAAAAATATTCTAAAATATTGTTAAGTTGAAGCAAATGACATGGAAAAATGCACTAAATCCAAATCATTCAATGATGTATGTTCTAAAACTTCACCAAAATGTATCAATCAATAGTCTCATCACATTGAAAATGATGATTTAATTGGATTCAAACAACTAATAGTATCTAAATGCACATGCACATGTTTGCATGTGATAGATAAGGAGATAAATAGTTTGATGGCCTTGGTGAATAATGGTATAACTATAAAAGACAACTTTCATTTGAATCAAGATTATCTAGTAACACCAATTTACATTAACAAGAATTATAGACTTTAAAAAAAGTGTCATGGCTAAAGTTTCAATCTTATTTGACTACACATGTTCGATAGGAACAAAAGAATGAAATGGATAAAATTTCAACATCTTTACATATTTTGGATACTTTAAGCAATTTAGTGTTGCAAACTATGTTTTATCTCGAAATAAAAACTATAATTTTCACAAATTATGCAATGGACCAACTGCATTTAGCACAATGCAATTTGTGCAGATCTGAATGAAATAACATCATCATAATATCTGAATGAAATAACATCATCATAATATGTAGTGCATTTTTCGTTATATTTCCTGAAACAAAAATATCTAAATCCTGTTTGAAGCTAGTAGGCTCTCATGAGGGTTGATCTCTACTCTTTGTAATTTCTTGTACGGGTTTTGAAATGGACTGAACATATGAGTTTGTTGGGGAGCTACTTCTAGGATATGGAGCCATTGATATTTTTTGAAGGGAAGAAGAAGATAGACTATAAGAAAGTTCGATCATTAGATGATCAAACCTGTATGTCATTCCAAACTTATACATACCACAATGGTTGTAATAGGTTGTAATGTCCCTTTATAATAAATAATAAATAATAAATATAATATTAAATAAATAATAAAACAATAAAAATAAATAGTAATAGTAAGCAAATAATAAATTAATTACATGCTCTAAATAAATATAAATAAGAATAAACAGAAAAATAGTAAAAATCAGTAAAGCTATCAAAAAGTAAAAACGAAATAAATAAAACAAGAAAGCACTAAAAAACAGTAAAGCTATCAAAAAGTAAAAACAAAAGAATAAAACAAGAAAACAAACACTTGGAGTGTGTGTATGTGGTTCCCCTTCCAATGTTTGTTCTATTTAATAGATGGGGAGGAAGATGATAGGCATTCCATGATTCCATGATTCCATCATCCATTCACTGGGAGAATAGTGTTAGGAGACAAAGGATATCCTAACAGTAGTACGTTGATTGAGGGCTTGAGGATGGCCAGTTGTAGCAAGATTTTTGTACAATTGAACTTACGGTTGGGTGGAGAGTCGTCCCCAAGTCTTTGTTGTAGTTAGCAGAATTCAACTAGCACTCCACCAACATTCCACAGGTAAGTTGTTTCTGCTCACATTTTCTTTTGAAATTTAATATTAACTAGTCGATAAATTGTGTGTTGATTATAAATCACTTGATTAATCTAATTAATTGCGTGTTGTTATTTCAAGGCTGTTACATGTGGTATCAGAGCTTAGGTTCAACTCTTAGGGCCTATAAACATTTTAATGTAGAAAACTCTAATCTAAATGATTTAACGAAAATCAGATGCTAAGCCTAAGGTTGATCATTTAATATATGATTTTAGAAGAACGATAGCCTAGTCTTCTATTATGTACTTATACTCAAAAATATAAAAAGGAAAAAAAATGAAATATGTCTAACATAAGACTGAAAACTACTCTTCCATGGTCTTTTCTAGGAGAGTTCCAAATTCCTTGTCATTTCTTTGAGTTGGTCTTGTTCGTCTACAACTAGCCACCTCTGAGCCCTCAATCAACGTACCACTGCCAAGGTATCCTTTGTCTCCTAACATTATTCTCTCAGAGAATGGATGATGGGATGCCTCTCATCTTCCTTCGCATCTATTAAATAGAGCAAATGTTGGAAGGGGAACCACATGCACACACTCAACATGGAACTTTATTGCTTTTTTGTTTTATTATTTTGTTTTTAGTTTTTGATAGTTTCACTGATTTTTACTATTTTTCTATTTATTCTTATTTATATTTATTTAGAACATGTAATTACTATTACTATTTTTTTTATCGTTTATTATTTATTTAATATTATATTTATTATTTATTATTTTTATCATTTATTATTTATTATTAAGACATTACAAGGTAAATTCCTTGGTCATATATTGCTCAAGGCTATTTAACGTTTTCAACACCAAATAAACACCAAATAATTAAATAAAATTATTAGTTGAATCCACAACATGAATAGCGCAACTTTCTATAAATTATTTTTATTTTATTTTTATAATTAATAAAAGTTTCTGTGTGAAATAAGAAAATTCCATAAACTCTTAAACAATTGAGAAAATTCCATAAACTCTTAAACAATTGATAAAATTCCATAAACTCTTAAACAATTGATATAGCATCTTTATATTTGGATTATTATGCCTGGTATTTATTTGAGAATTATTTTTAATTGAAGTGTCACGGATGGAATCACTTCCACCCAAACACATATGGGTTTTGCCTAACTTCACAAGAACTAAAAATTACATAGGAATTTCCATACATTTTTTCTCTCACTTTTACTTTATTTTCTTAACTCTTTTTCACATTATTAAGTTTTAAACTTTATCGGACTCCATGATTCAAAACAAAGCACTAAATTAAAGCTGGGAATTGACAAGGGATTCACCATTCCTTTTATAACATTTGAAAGAAATATATCTATATATATATATGGGGTTCAATTATCTTGATGACATTTTTTCTTCAATAAGGAATAGTATGTAACGAAAAAGAGCGCCCACAATAAAGATTTAAGCATGTGGAGGTAGCAATAGAGTTGGCCATCGCAATTTGGAGACTACCGCTCTACTGTTAAGTAATAGAAATGTGGAGGTAGCAATAGAGTTGGCCATCGCAATTTGGAGACTACCGCTCTACTGTTAAGTAATAGAAATGGAGCATTGAAGTTTATCTCAAAGTATTAGTTACCATATTCACAATACTTTTATATGTTTTTTTTTAAGTTTTATAAATTTATTGTAATTTTAATTAATATTAACATCATTATTATAATAAAATTTATTAAATATTTTATATATATTAATAAGTTCAAATTTATTAAAATATTTCTATATATCAAGAAGTTCAGGAAAAATCTTATGAATACCGAAAATTCAAAACTAAACTTAAATCTTTTACCAATTCCTTTCCAAATATTTTTAACTATTGAATTTCAAAAACTCATTTCCAAATATTTTCAAATATTTAAATTTTAAAAAATCATTAAAAAATATCTAATCAGTGATGTTATAAAACGATACACCACAACACAAAAAAAACCACAAACCCTACCAATAATGCAAGCATGTGCTTTCAAAATAGTCAAAAAGTAGCGGCCAACCTGTATTGATTTAAAAACTCATTTCCAAATGTTTTCAAATATTTAATTTAAAAAAATGTGTAATCACAGTGGTATTATAAAACTATACACCACAACACAAAAAAACCACGAACCTTACAAATAATGCAAGCATGTGTCTTCAGATATCTGAGCGAAGTCGACAACGTTTCCAGCAAAGGGATTTTTAACCTTAGAATTTCTAAACGGATCAGGTCTCCAACTGTACTTGGTGATTCTTTTAAATTTGTACCTTCCAAATATAATCCTTTCACGAACTGTTGACCTGCTATGCTATTTGAGGGGGCAAGACTTCAATTTTGTCGCTCAATGGCAAAGATTCACGTTTTCAAGCATCCTAATATTTTTGAATGTTTTAATAGAGATTGGGAGATTAAAAAAGCATAAAGACTACTATTTTTAAGCCTTATAAATTCTAGAACAAATTTGTAGGTCTTATTAAATTCCGGAACAAATTTGGAAGCCTCTCCAATTTGTTAGAGCCAGATAAGATAGATTGATTTTTTGGAGATTTGTTAAAGTAGCAAAGGAATCAGGGAGTGACCTCATTTTTTACCATTCTCTTAACACCAAGCCCTTCAACGAAGGCAGATTGCAAAATTCCTCTGTGTTTTCACATTATTCTCCTTTTAAAGGTAAATCCATTTGAAATATTTCAACCTCCCTAGGGAAAATCTGAAAGGTGAGTTCCAATCTTTAACTCTCGTAGCTACAAAGATACCTGAAAAATGTTCACTTGTTTTAACAAATATATATATATATATATAATTCCATTAACAAAACAAAACCCTTGCAAGTCATTTGGGAAACTATGTTGTAACACACAACTTTATCTGTGATTCATTTTCCTGCATTGTTTCTAACTTATTCTAAAACCCTTAAATTCTTCTACCCTTAAATTCTTCTATGGAATCCACGAAGACAGGGAAGTGGAGCAACACTTCCCCCAACGGAGCCATATGGTATTTGGGAAATTCACCCTTCTCAAAAATCGTTACAAGTGACCATCTTCAATATCAAAAATTTGCAGCAACTTCGTCATATCAAGCCGTTGCAACTTCCTCCTAATATGTCAGTTCATCGACACTATGATTATCTTTAATGCAAAGGATCTTGATTTCTCACTTCAACAATTACTTGTTCATTAAATAATCAATAATAAAAAAACTTAAACACATTTTTATTGAATAATTGGTAACAATGGAAGGAAGACAATTTATTGAGGGTTGGGCAATTGTTTTTTTTTTTTATATTTCAGGACAGATCATTTTTGAATCGTCTAACAATGGATCTAATGGTGAACAATGGTACACAACCATCTTCAATATCAAGAATTTGGAACTTCGTCATATCAAGCAGTTGCAACTTCCTCCTAATATGTTAGTTCATCATCACTATGATTATCTTTAATAGAAAGGATCTTGATTTCTCTCACTTCAGCAATTACTTGTTCATTAAATAATCAATAATTAAAAAAGTTAAACATTTTTATTGAATAATTAGTAACAAATAAACGATGACAATTTATTGAGGGTTAGGGTAACTGTCTTTTTTTTTTTCATATTTGGGGATAGATCATTCTTGAATCGTCTAACAATGGATCTAATGGTGAACAATGGTACACAACCATCTTCAATATCAAGAATTTGCAACTTTGTCATATCAAGCAGTTGCAACTTCCTCCAAATATGTTAGCTCATCGTCACTATGATTATCTTTAATGGAAAGGATCTTGATTTCTCTCACTTCAGCAATTACTTGTTCATTAAATAATCAATAATTAAAAAATTTAAACATTTTTATTGAATAATTAGTAACAACTAAAGGATGAAAACTTATTGACGGTTGGGGTAACTGTTTATTTTTTTTATAAATTTGAGGACAGATTGATCTTGAATCGTCTAACAATAGATCTAATGGTGAACAATGGTACACAACCATCTTCAATATCAAGAATTTGAAACTTCGTTATATAACTTCCTCCTAATATGTTAGTTCACTGTCACTATAATTATCTTTAATGGAAAGGATTTTTGATTTCACTCACTTCAGCAATTACTTGTTCATTAAATAATCAATAATTAAAAAACTTAAACACATTTTTATTGAATAATTAGTAGCAACTTAAGGATGACAATTTATTGAGAATTGGGATAATTGTTTTTTTTTTTTTAATTTGAGGACAGACCATAATGGATCTAATGGTGAACAATTGTACACATTATAATTATAATATGTGATTCAAAACTGTACAACACTCAGTTAATGAAATAAATTTCCAAGTAATTATAATATGTGATTCAAAATTGTAAAACACTTAGTAAACGAAATACATTTAAAACACTTAGTAAATGAAATACATTTCCAATTAAACCTGAGTGCCAATTCATGTGAATGACCAGTAAAATTGAACGAAAAAAAATTACCATTTCAATTTAGTGCCAATCTATAAAGTTTTCTTTTAATTGAGTTGAGAGGCTTATTCAACAACCAGTGTAAAGGTGACGTGCAAGTATGTCTGTCCATCCTCAACTTGAGTTGAGATGTGTCCCTCTTAAAATAAAAATAAAACATTCTTTAAATAGAAAAATTGTGTTCACTATAATAAAAAATAAAAATAATATATTATATGAATCACATTGAATCACAATCCAAACGAGAAATCTGCCCGTTTAAATGGGCAATTTAGAAGTCTGTTCGTCAAAAATAGCATGGAAACCGAGGATCTTAAACTACGCAAGTTTGTCAAAAACGGAATGGAATCGAACGATTTTAATCTATGTAATCAGTGGAAAAAGCAGATCATGCCTTCATCCATGCAAATAAACAAATCAAAAGCTTTTAAAGGCGGTGCTTGTTTGAAGTCTATGTAGCTTCCTGCAACTTCCACCATTAAATACGAAGTGGTGTCAAGCTGGATCTTATTTGACATTATTCAAATCTTTAGGTGGATCGTGATGGTAGGAAAAAGAAAAAGCAGTAACTGGAGAACGCATGCTTAGCACCGGCCTTATAATGTGATTGGTATAAGATAGAACCAATCTTAGGAGTGCAGTGCCATAATCAACAAAATACCAGAGCCAAATCTAGATATGTATGCTATAATTGTCGAATTTAGATATTTTTCATAGTCAAATTTCCCTTAGAATTGGCTGTGCTGGCGCCTGCACAAAAACTTCTGTTGTCATCTTCTAGGATATGCTTCTTCCTCCTCTCTGCTATCAGTCACTGCAGAATTTCCTCCTTTTCGTTAATGGATGTCCAAGGTGCCATGCCACTGGTCACTCCACTCCAGGCCACACCACACCATAGCCCACCTATAATCTCCCCCCTCTCACATTGAATGCTTCACGGCTCTTCAAAGGCCATTTTTCCTGCAAGGGAAGGTGAAACAAGAGAAGCCATTTTCTATGTCTCCGAAGGGTTGGGCAGCAAAAAGAAAGTGGTGGAATTAACTTCAACTCGTTAAGTTTATTCCTTTAGGTTTTTCAGCTTTTCCGACCATTGGAGCACCATGTTGCTTTCATTATCTGGCATTGTTTTAACAACGTAAAAATATATTTAAATAAATGACTCCCATTGAAAATCTCTGGAAGTCATTTGGGAAACATTGGTGCAACACACAACTTTACCTGTGATTCACTTTCCACACTGTTTCTAACTTATTTCTGTGCATTTCTAAAAACCCTTAAATTCTTCAAAATTCTTTAATGGAATCTACGAAGGCAGGGAAGAGGAGCAGCACTTCCCGACGGAGCCATATGAGATTCGGGAAATGCACCCTTCTCAAAAAGTGTTCCTGACCATCTTCAATATGAAGAATTTGCAGCTTCCTCATATCAAACCATTGCAACTTCCTCTTTTTCTTGCAAGAAAAAGATGTCAATTCACCATCACTATGATTATCTCTAATGACGAGGATCTTGATTCCTCTCACTTCAGCTATTACTTGTTCATTAAATAATTAATAATTATTTCTATTGAATATTCTGTAACGATTGAATGGATGACAACTCACTGAAGATTGTTGCAGTTGTTCTTTTTTATCAAACGAAAAATCATTCTTTAATCATCTAATAATGAATCTTTAATCATCTAATAATGAATGTAAGGGTGAACAATAATACACCGTGGTAGCTAGGGGAGTTCTTCTCAGAAAAACACTTTACACATAATTAAAAATAAACAATCTTAAAAAATAACTAGATTATAACTTTATTATAAATTATTTATAAACTATTAAACCTTTTTAAAATTTTAAAATTCTATTAAATCATTTTTAAACTATAAAATAACTAAATTTTAAAATTATTATCACCTTTAATTTTAAAATAAAAATAAAGATTTATATTTATATCATTACCTTTTTATAGACTTGATGTTTTATTTGATCGTCTTTTTCTCTTCACATATTTATGCTTTAACACATTTTTATGTTACAACCCAATTCATCATTAAAAAATATTTATAAACTTTTGAACCTGTAAAGGAAACATAATTGTAGCCTCTATTTTTCTCTATAAAGAGGATTTATTTATTTCCCACACATGTTCATATTCACTTCATAATACTACTATTCTTTTTCATACTTATATTTCCGAATTTCCTTAAACATTAAGCTTAATAGCTTAATAATCCATGCATGACATTACTATGACATTATATTTCTGAATTTCCTTAAACATTAAGCTTAATAATTAAAGGGTAATTTACAAGCAACTTCACATTGTCCAGTAAGAGTTGATCGCTTTCGTGAGGCATCTCTTTGCTGATATTTTAATAACTTGACGCTTGTCCACTAAGAGGTGATGGATTACTCTACACCTCTTTCTGTTAATATTTTATCTTATTATTGATAATGGATAGTTAAATATCACAAAATAATAAAGAAGTTATGAAAACCATGTAAAATATTGACATGTCAATTGCTTTAATGTTCACATTTGAAACTATGATTACGAACCCTGCAAATCAGTGACCCTAACTTGACCCTAACTTTACAGTCTTGAATATACCAATAATAACATCATATCGAACCAATTATGTTCTCCCTCCGCTGAGTGCATTTTGTAACGTGCACTAGGTGTGGTTATTTGTGTAAGCATAAATAACAAAAAGGTAACTTCTTCCTAGTATCAATTAAGTAGCCCCAAAATGGGTTTTTGTAGTAAACAATGGAATTGAAGTTAGTAATAGAGTTCATTAAGGATAGAAGGGATTGTAAATAAGTGAGAGTTGAAGAAAGAACTCACACATGTAATTTCCAACATACAAATAGAGATAAATCCAGAAATAGGATTAAAATTTGGGAGATAAGGTTTATAATAATAAAGGCATAAGTGGTTAATGTAGATGGATAAAATTACCTCGGAAGATGATAAAGATAAAGAAGTGTACTCTAATCACTCCCTAATCACTACCAAGTCACTACCACAAGCTATATTATAGAATAACATTTATTAAAATTAAGCAAAATAAAAATAGAAAATGTTATGAATAACATGCCTCCTAAAAGGAAATAAATGTGCATGCATGTACTCCAACATTACCCATTATTATTATGGGAGGTGATGTACCTCAAGAAACCAATTTCCTGGCTGTATAGAATTTGTGCTTAAGACATTAATAATTACAAAGATTGTCACTTGTTTGCCACTCGATTATATATTGTGTTCTCAAATGAAGGACCTGAGAAATTTGGTTCTTGATATTCAATACTTAGGTGACATGATAACATCATAATGCCATTTGATTGTTGAATATTAATGATGAATGAAGAAAGATTGGATAAGACATAGACAATATGTTGTTTAACACAGGATCTACTATCTTTGACACTAGGAGAAGTTATAGATAATATGTTGTTTTATACAGAAACTACTGTCTTTAACTTACAAGAATTGTAGAGATGGGAACTTCAAGTATAGGAGCGCTCTTTAAGGAATTTAGCTTTATTTACATAGTCAAATAAAGACCTGCAACTTCAATTACTATACTCAAAGGAAGAAAACATAAGATGACACATAACAGAGAAAATACAAAAATCGTACCCACCAACGTATGGAAAACTTTTGATTCTTCATTAATCAACAGTTGTAACAGGAATTTAGTAGCTTAGTCTTCAAGTTCTCCAAAATTCGAACCCCTTCTTTCTAAATCAATGGCCCAGATCTTCTCACAGGTACATCGTCGCATTAGATTTCCGAAGCAAAAACCATTCAAGTTAACTTGTGTGAAATCAAACAAAATACTTCACTTCTCTTAGAATTTGCGGGGATAAAGCATATAATGGAACTACATTGAGAACGAACCCTTGCAATGATTCTAGGCCACAAGTTGTGGTCAACCATGCTCACATTGCAGTCAACTGCGAGATTAAGCCTTAATTAACCTTCAGACTTGTTGTTTTCCCGCAACAAACCTCATCATACTCAACAAGCTATCACTTGATCACGTCTCTTAAACTTGCATGACTTTAAACAAATATTTAATCTTTCATTTCTTTTCATTTTTCTTTCATTTCCGGATAAAACTGAAAATAAAACTTAAATCATAATATAAGCTACAACATGAAACATGCATAATAAATATAAAATTTGAATCTCTAATAACCATATGCTTCTTCATACACGAAGGATGAGAAGCAACAAAATATTGTTTTCATTATTTAGTTGTAGCTCTATATTGAAACCTCATATCAAAATATTGATAATTAGAAATACTTGTCGACAAACTAAATGTTATTGGTAATAGTAATTTTTAATTTTAATGTACTTTCATATTAAAAGTATCTCGAGAGTGACATAGCTATTGCATAAATATAGGATGCATGAATATAGACCAAATACACCAGCATGAGGAAGATAAAGATATTTTTGTCGAAATTGAACTATGTAAAGCCAAGAAGCATTAGTCCATACTTATGTGCTACATTATCAATTTCCCTATTTTCTAAGATTCTACACAAATCCTTTGACTACGATATTTTCCCAAGATAATTGTAGGAGTTAATTTAAACATTTCAAGGAGTGTGGAATGACAAACAACTATATTTTAGTATTAGTGGGGTCAATTGGAATGATAGGAAATGGATGTTTTCCATAAGAATGATAATTAATGAACTAATGTTAAAGTCTCTAGCTTTTAGTAACATTACGTGATCTTTTAAATCATAATAAAATGAAATTTTCAATCACTCGAATTAAATATTTGAAAATTAAATACATCATGAACTTAATTGACTTTGTTATGGGTTCAAATAAAACCGCAATAAAAATAAAATAAAATAAAAAATAAAAATAAAATATAAATATTAAATATAAATTAAATATAAATATCTATATATATATATATATATATATACTATATTATATATAATAATTAATATTAATATAAAAAAATTCTAAACAAAATTCAAATTAAATATTTATTACAAAATAAAATATAAATAATAAAGACCATTAAAAACTAAATGAAGAAAAAGAAAGAAATAACAGATTTAATGCAACCGTTACATTGCTAACACATATATGCACTCTAACATATCTTACATTGCCATACTGACTTTTCTATTCAAGAAGTTCATCATTGCCACATACTAGCATGTGACCTTTCTACTAACTTCATGTAAATTGTTATTAATACACATTTATATATAATGAAGGGTTTTTCTTACTCATACATATATATTTGTTTATTGGTCTGTGGGAGTAGGTTAATAAATAGAGAATTTATTTATTTATTTATTTTTTTGCTTCTGGAAATTTGATATTGGTTTTTTAAAGTTATAATATGATTGATTAATAGAAATTTTGATTATATGATTATTATTTTTTTATGAATTATAATTTAGTGTTTAAATAAATATAATTTTGGAAGAAATAGTAAGTCAGAGTGGAACTTTATACTATAAAAAAATCTTAATCACCATAAAGATTACGCTGGTGTACTTATTAATTCACAATATAAATTCTTTTCTTAATATTTAAAAATAGTGGTAAGAAAGAAATTCACAAGTCATAGCCTTGCGAATGACAATTATGGTTTTATCGTAGTGGCATTATTTCTACCCAATGGACCCTTTAACCCCATGCTAAAGCATGATCACTTAATATTTTTGTTACAACATCAAATCTTTTACTCAGGGTTATATCTCTAAACCCCTTTTGGTAATCTACACCCTTGATGTGAAGGGTTCATAATCCCTAGCCTTTGTGAATGCCTCCACCCTAGGCTTGCTTCTTGCAAAATTGATAGCATGGATAGCTCCCTTTATATTCCCATCCTCTAATTAGATAGAAGATCCCTCCTAAATTGAATATAACTCACCTAATGGCCATTCAAATGTTGATTCTTTTTGTTAGTATGAAAATCGCTGGAAGATGTACCAAAAACCCTCACTTAAGTCACTAGGTGACAAATGACCCTAACAACAAGTTGATGGCTGCTGTCATTCTAGATCTGCAACAGAAATGGGAAATATGCAGTCAAAGAAAACAAGATCTTAATCAAATAGCAACAGAATGATAGATCAAAAATAATAACCCAGGGGAAGGGCGATTTTGAACAAATAAATATTTATTGATAACACGCGATGGAGGAGATGTACAAATTGGTCTGTAAGTCCCCCTCCATGGGATGGGTCCTTTGATATCCTTGATGCCTCAACAATTGATTCTCTCTCTTAATTGTGTGAGAAACCCAAACAAAGTGAAGAACTCAGGTGGGAGCTAAAGAAAAAATGACGATAATGTTGACAATGATAATGATCATGGTGAGGAATGAATGAAAAACCCTATTTTCTATAACAAAGTATCGAGTAATCTCGAAAATGGAGAATAACAAAATATTATTGACCAATT
>APFE030012399.1:0-11098 GCA_000404065.3 Pinus taeda
TTTGCAATATTTTCTAGAGCAATAGAACTAGAGCAATTTAGTTGTTTCTGTTATCTTTCCATTGTATTTTTGGAGGAGATCTGGATTGTGTATCAGGAAAGTTTTTGAAATCTTCTGAAAATTAATACAGGCACTGTGGCTGAAACTCAAATAAAACTGTACCGAAGTGTGTGGCTGCTGGGATTCGAGCCCAGGTCTCGATGGCCACTACGTGGAATTCTCAGTGCTCACCACTAAGCTATTGCCACAGAAAATACTTCAAATCGCTTGATTCACAGATTATATCGATTTAATTAACATAATTTTAACGATTCGTAAAGTACAAGGCTCTCACCTTGTGGCCTTGGGTTCGAGCCCTGCTGTGGATGTCTTGTTCAATTATTGGATCTCTGGTATCTAAGTTCGTTACAGTGGGCGTCTTTTTCGCTTATTGGGTTCTTGATATCTAAGATCTCGCCAAAATAGAAAACAACGATTTCCTGGATTGGAGCCCGACCGTGGATTTCTCATTCTCTCCCAAGATCCCCGTGTTTCCTCTTTCTACTAGCATTGCTCAAGAATACATGTTTTCTCAAGGTTGGTTTTGACTGTAATAGAAATTAAATTATTTTTTTTTTCAAAGCATTTTTCTACTTAATTTAAATTTAAATTTGACAGAATTTATTTTAAATTATTTAATTTATAGAATGTTAGTGTGCTAAAAGTTTTCAGTGTTAATCTATTTATATATTTAAAAATATATTTTAAACAACAAAAAATTACAATCTTAGTTGAGATTGGTATCATTGAATTTTAGTGAAAAATTAATTTTAATTTTTGGTCAAAAATAAATATTTAATTATTCTTCTAATTTACTTCTTTTCACGAGTATACTAAGACGATTTTGGAAACATAGAAAACCAAATAATATAGGGTGTTAAACACAATTAGCATGAAAGTGATAGTTAGTTTGAAACAACAAATTAAGAGAAAACATTTAATAATTTAAGAGAATTTGGAGTGAAAACACAAGATGGATGCATGTATACCACTTGTGAAACCGAGACATGACGGTATTGTGCCCGGGGGAGCCATTGGACGCTAATTGTTTGGATTTTTCATGATTCTCTTTCTTTATCAGCAACAAAAATGGTGACCCAGACCAATATTTGTGTGTATGTGGTATTTCCTTGCATGTTTTTGTGTAGGTGGTATTTCCTTGCATGTTGCAGAGGGTTTTTACCTTTGCATATGCAATTGAGGGTGTCGTCAATATCTTGAACGAAGAAGTCAATCTACTTGGAAAACCCATATCCATGCTTACAAACGCATGGCAACTCCCAAAATGGTGTACATCCACGGGAGAAAAAACCCTCTATTGTTATCAATTTGATTTAGATGAAGGGTTAGAAGAGCCAAAAGGAAGGGAAGATTTTAAAATCTTCATCAAGACCCTTAACAAGAAGTCCCTATGTTTTTGGGTCTCAAGTATGGATCAAGTGGTGAACCTCAAGCATAAAATTGAGAATCGGTTGGGTTTATATATAATTATACAATGTCTTTTGGATGGAGGGAAACAATTACAAGATGTATTTCAGTTACAAGACAAGAACATCTCAAGAAACTCTACCATTTTCTCGAATTTAAGGGTGGGAGGGGGTGCTGCAGCCATAAACAAATGAGGCTCTGTTTCCTACAAAGATGTGGCATGGAGAAAAGGCTCTAATTCATCACATCTGCTACAATACAATCGTAGACCTTACATTGTTGAACAACATCAATAAGCATCTGCTATGGAGGTAAATATTACAGAGGTAAATCAATGTTTTTTTGTCCTTTAGTCCAAAATAGTGATTAGTAGATTTAATGGTTTTTGGTCTGAATTTGATGCTTTGCATCAATGGGTTATAACAACCTAAACCAAAAACTGTGACATAAGGTTTCTTTATTATTCATTTTGATACCTAAGAAGATGTGGAGAGAGAATTTAAAGTAGGGCCCTTGTTTTGGGAAAATGCGGGACTCTTCATTACCCCTTAGTTCTCAATTTTTTATGCCACAATAATGGTGGTTTCAACAATTCTAGTATGGGTGAGACTGCCAAATCTTCCCCTTACACTTTCTGGCATCACAAGTTTTTGAGGAAATTGGGAACACCTTGGGGTCATTAAAAAAGATAGACCTTGAGAGAACAAAGAAAGGGCTCTTCACCTTCACACGAATATGTATAGAACTAGACCTAAGTAAAGGTCTATTTGATCGGATTCCGCTGAAACATAAAAAATTCCATTGGACCCAACTTCTAGACTATGAAGATATGACATTCAGATGTCAATCATGTTACCAAACATGACATTCGTAGAACAATTGCCAACAAGCAAAAATGAATCCAAAAAAGAAGAAAGGGTAAGGTTGTAAAAGAAAAGGATGAAAGCCTTCTAATCCCTATCTCATGGAGGAGGAAGAAGAAATGACAGAGAACCCTCCAATCCAAGAAGAAGAGGATGCTCCGGTCCAAAATGGTAATGCAAACCATAAGCATAATGATACATAATGGGAGGTGATCCATGACTATGAAAAATATAAAAATGCGTGACAAAAAGAGAATGAGACGATGGGGACAAAGAGAGTTCATGTTTGCAAAGGTTCAAATTTAGACAAAGAAGTCCCACCAAAGATAATCGGAAGCAATTTGGCAATAGTTGTAGTTGACCCCAACTCACAGGGATGGTAGAAGGTCCCCAAAAAGAAAAGCAAGAAAGATAAGTTAAGAGATTTATATTACACTTAAATTTACAAGTTTTGTGATTTTTTCTATTTTTTATTACGCACATAAGCTTAGAGGCTACTCTTACTGAATGTGGTTAACATCTACAAAATCTAATTTTCTTCCTTTTCAAAAGTTTAGAGGAAAAATGATTTTTTTTCCCTTTGGAAAAGAAATTTAAGAGAATTTATAAATGTTTCTTATTAAGTGGTTTTCAATAAAAAACATAACAAATCCCATAATTCGTGAGTTTTTTTTTTTTGTTTTTTTTAATTTTTTTTTTGTTAATTTATATTAATTAATAATGTATAAAATTTTACCAAAAAATGTATTACAAGTAGCAGTATAAAATTGTATATTTTTTGATATGCTATCGACAAGGTGTACAAACAAAAGACTCCAAACTACTATTATCAAATCCATTGGGGGGGAGGGGGAGGGGGCAGGGGGACATCTTTGGCTTGTTGTGATAAGGCTGAAGGAGTAGGCCCCCCAACCCTCGTGGATTCTTGACTGTTGCTAAGTCATAAATTCCTACTATGCCAGGCTTGCAGTCTATTTAATATACTCGAGGTGTTACAGTGGCACCTATTGGGTTTGATCTTGGGCCTTGCCCAGATTACTCCAACAAGTCACTAATTCACCATGCTAAGATAAAATAAAATACAACCAAAAACTCACTTTACTAAAAACCTTTTTTTCCATATGATGCAAGAAAAAAAAGAGGAGGGAAAACACACACCAAAATAGGCCCCATATCAAGCCACCATGAGTCATGGAAGCCCCTCCCATGCCCACACACTCCAA
Source organism: Pinus taeda (assembly GCA_000404065.3). Classification (NCBI taxonomy): domain Eukaryota; kingdom Viridiplantae; phylum Streptophyta; class Pinopsida; order Pinales; family Pinaceae; genus Pinus; species Pinus taeda. Next base: position 3,554 of record APFE030012399.1, read on the forward strand.
TAATAAATCCAACACAACTAGGTTTATCCAAAAATACCGGTCTAAAAATAATCCCTTTATATAGAATAACATCAACTTTGATACGTGAGACAAACCCTCAAATGCATCACGAGAAGACACATAACCTAGAACATGCCTCAAAAAACCCCTGCCATCCACAACCATCACCATACCTTTGATATACATACTTGAGACGAACCCTCAAACAAGTAGTTGTGATGAGTATACACATAGGTTAGAACATGCCTCCATGAACCTTTGCCATCCACAAAATACACTCACCATGCATGGCATAACAAAGTAGTTTTTAGACACCATTATACAACAAAAAACAAAGAAAATAAAACTACATGAGGCATTTGTATAGCGTAAAAGGCATAATCGAAGAGCCACCATAAAAACTCTAGTTTGTCACACAAAAAGGATTTGAGTTACGCACTAGAATTATATATGCTCTCCACTCTACCACCCATGGACCTCCCTGACACAACGACAACCACAATTTATTATGGTAGTAAGATAAATCCCTGAAGTTTTATGCCAACATCAAATAAGGAAGAAATATGTACGAACCACCTCTCCTTTATTTCTTTGTTGATATCATCTTTCTTAAAATCAATTCTAAGGTAATATAAATTTTGTACAAAACAATTCACTAATACTTCTAAGATATAAATTTCATGAGAAACAGAAAGGATAGTATGAAAGGTTATGCTTATTAAATTATCTATATTATCATTAAAAAAAATTTATGACATATTAAAATTGGCAGATAAAACAATATACGAAAATATTTGTGGAAATAACTGAAAGGGGCAGAATTCCCATATATGAAGTAAAATAGTAAAGAACATGACATTTTGGTAACGTGTGAATTAACCATAATCAATACAACAACAAGGTTGATTTATATTTAAAGATCTAGGTAGACTACAAATTTGACGAGTGTTGGATTTGTATTGGTTCAAGTTGGAAGCATCATGTGATCTGGATTTCCATGCGTTGTGTAATATTGGTGTAAATTTCCTTTGAGTGCTTTATTCCTCATGCTTTCAATCCAGCTCAGGGGTGGTTAGCTACAAGAAAAAATGTAGTATAGTTGGAATTTTGTTGGGAGGAGAGTTGAAACCCATCTTTCACTTACTAGACATCCATTTTCTACAATAAATCATTCACTTGGATCTGTGCATGCTCATGCAATATGAATAATGAATAATGTATTCGTGTGACAATAGATGTGTATTAGAACTATCAATGAGGATGTGTATTGTTGTGTGTTGTACAATGATGACTCGTGAATTGTTTTTATAATTTGTAACAGACTTATGGATCCTTGTGATGTTGATATTCACCTGAATGGCAGGTCATCTATATGTGCTCTTGTTAATTGTTGGTATAGCTAGTTCAGTGTGGTTATGTGTCATTTCTTTCATACGTATTGTGTGAAGAATGGTTAATGAATATCATTGAACTATGGTGGGATTAAATCCACTGATTAGGTGTATTAAATGGGGAAGTAGTATCCATGTTTTATATCTAATGAACTATGTTCTTAAGGCACTGCCTACAATAGGGAAGAGATCATGTGGGTTTCAATATATATTATGTTCATTGTTTTACTCCTATATGTAATCAAACACTACAATCTTGTGTTATACGTGCCAGCAATGGCTATGCAAACCTTAAAGGCCTCAATATTTCATGTCCGGGCTCACTTAAAGGGGGGTTGTATCTGGGGGGAGCGGGCCTTGACATGTTTCCAAGAATGAACAATGATAAAAGGAGGTTCCAAGTTAACGGAGTGTGGGACAGGAGAATCCCCATTATCCAATGCCAAATTTTTATGTTGTGTCGTGATTGTTTAGCTGGGAGATGTTTTGTGGAAGGAGGAGCATAGAGGTCATGGGGCGAGAAACTTCCTGCCACTTACCGATAGAATTTCCACTGCACCATGAAGTTGTGATGAAGGGTCTTCCATGTTAGGGTGTTGGCACTGTATATGGAGGACACAATACAAATTCCTCTTCATTTACAAACAAGAAATAACACTTGCACAAAGGTCTGGGACATTGTGGGGCCCACGGACCTAAGTTGGGGTGCACCATCTAGGAATCCCATGTGATAGGCTGATGATAGCCTAATGTCATTGTGGATCGTAGGACAACAAAGGATATTTGTAAATGTTTGTTCATAGTGGGTTGCAACGATAATAGGTCCTGTAAAATAGAAAGAAGGTGCTTAATGAAGATCCCCTTCATTACTTAAGGCCAATATTAACATCGTGTCATGGGGGTTAGGGCTGGGTGCATTGAAGAGGTAAATTCATGGACTAATAGAAGGTGCGGGATGAGAAATGCTACATCACATTGTGTGAATATTTATGTTGTGTCATGGAAGTTGGAATAGGGCACACCTAAGAAGTAAAACACGCAACACGAAGTGAGTATGGCACAATGACATGGTAGAAATGACATTGGACATGGGAGATGTGGCACGTCCACGTAGGTAGTTAGTTTCCATGAGATTGACCTTTGTTGATGTGGCAGAGTTGTGGGGCCCAAAATTCAAATGGGCATAACTCTAAATCTAGGTGTCAAATTGAGGAAGCGTTTATATCGCTAAAACTATCTCAACAAGTTGAACACGATGGTGTAGGTGGAAGTTAATTCCACTAACTTTGGTGATGTAGTAATTTTGTAGCCCCATTTTTATGACAATATAATGGAGGTTGGTTTAATGGTACGTAACACCTCCCGTTGAACCTAGATTAGTCCTAGAGGGTGGGAAGGAGCGTTATAGAGTGGTATCAAAGCAAACGGTTCAACACAGGACACATGGAGATAATGTTGGCACTCTGATGTAGTATGATAATGTGTTGGATTTTTGTTCCATGGTAATATTAGAGCCTTCATATTTGATGGTTGGACTAGATGGGATTAAGACCGACAAAATGAAAAGTGAAGGATCTACAAAAAACCTTTAGACATGAGACATATAACTCTATTATAGAGTGTAGTAATTATATTGCTTATTTTTATGTGTTTCTTTTAGCATTTGATGTGGCCTACATGTTATATGCAAGGAATTGATTTTAATATGATTATTGCTTCTTAATATCCATACTAATTTGGAAATTGGTGTTAGAGATAGCCTCACAACCATATGTTCATGGTAGATTTATCAAGGTGGTAATGGACATATTTTATTTGTATTATGGATTGGCTAACAATTATGTGCGTATGACATCAAATAAGAAGACATTAGGAATGAGCATCAAAATGGTGTGACACAACCCTGATAAATGCCACTAGTTCCGGGAAGAAGAGTCAATTAGAAAAAGGATAGAGGAAGACTCCCCTAAATGGATGGGCACCATTAGAAGCATAAGAGCTAGATGAAAAGCTACAAGATTGACAATGAGAGGCTTGTAGTGGCTCAAGTGAAGAAAGAAGTAAATTCCATCATATTGTTGAGCTTGCTAGATTTTCCAAGCCATTGGTAGAATGATTTAGGTGCTAAAAACCTAGGAAAGGATAAAGGAAAACAAAGCCCATTAGAACTTTGAAGACATGAATTGAGTATTGATGGTGCAATAGGAAACATATCCAAGAAAAAACATAGGCAAGTAAGTGAGGATATAATTATTGAATAATGTAGCTAGTGTTTGTCTTCATAATTGTATGCCAAAATAAAGAAAAAGTAATTTTATTGTATAAATAAATTAACTTATTAAAGCATGGGTTTCATGCTTGGGTCAATGGTCAATAAGTCAAAGAACCTATTGAGTGCTCTAGGAATTTTGTATTGTGTCAAAGTCTAATTCTATATATACTAGAACCTTCTAGGGATTAAGCCAAGGAATAATCATTATTTTGGTCATATAAACCCCTTCACCATCAAGTTGACCTACAACACATCAAAGGCATCAAGTTGACTTGAAGCAGTCCATGTCAGCCTCAAAATAATAGACTCCAATCACTATATATAGAAAATGAAGTCGACCTATTCATAATCACTCACTCTGAAATTCATTATGAAAGCTTGACATGTTGAGAAAAGGATGCAAAGTCTAAATAAATAGGAGAAAAGTTCAAGCGAAGAAATCTCTACCACATGTGGAAAGGATCCATGATTAAATTGCATGGGATGAAGTCTCAGGATATAATTCAGATATTGCATGATTGAAATTGTAGGCTAAGCTTTAGGATTGCAGAGAAGGCCAAAATTTTGTTGAAGAGATGATGTTGACTAAAGGAAGACTTGACTAAAGGAATATTTAACTAAAAGTTTGACTCAGGAGGATGACTTTATGGTTGACTGGGTTTCCCCTCCATAGGGTTTTTCCTTGGCCGAGTGCCTACATATTGTTTCCTCTTTTAGGTTTTGATCTTCATTGTTTGGCATTAGTCTTGAGGATAAATATATAGTAAATTGAAATAAGATCTAATAAGAGAAACATCGCAATAAAATGTCAAAGGAAGAGAAATCATTTAATAAAAACCCTAAGTTGTTGCCGTACTATATTTCTCAACATGGTTTTAGAGCTAAGTCAAGAATTCAAGGCAACAGAAAGATCACTTATGAGTTAAAGAAAAAGAGTTTCAAGTCTACCTTTGAAAGGATGAGCTATTTATAAAAGGAACCAAACTAATGTGGCACATTTTTGGGCATGTTCATAAATTATTACGTTTGTAATTAGATCATAAACTAGGGTAATTAAGTCACAGATCAATATTAAAGACCGAAGAAATCATAGGAGCATGAAAGAAATTTTTGGAGATTCGAGTAACTAAGCTATAAGCCTAGCCAATACCGAGATTCTTAAAGGAGAAAGTGAAGTGTTAGGTGTGAAATTAAGGATCTAAATTACCTCAAGTTACAAATATTTTGAGGTGACTAAATAAAAAATGAGAATATTATTTCTGTAATAGAGAAAATATCCATATCGAGTAAAGTGTCTACTTATCAAAAGAACCCAGATCAAATCTATTTAGAGGAACTAGAGATAATCCCTCAAGGAGTCGAGATCCCTGTAAAGTAGGATAAAGATATGTTTATATATATCTTATGGAACGTCATGTATCTACAATATCCGAAGAATCAAAGGGAATATCTAGTGTTTGCTTACTCTAGTAATCAAAATAATCGTGTAGTGGTGTTGACGGTGCTAGACCCACCAACATGTTAGGGGATCTCCTCGGTAAGAAGTACCAATTAGACCTCAGACCATTTGGCACAGGAGTCCCAGCAATGGGTCATATGGTAATTCCTTGATTGTGGTTTCGCACATAGGCATGTAAGATTTCCCTATTGGTAGAAAGGGTGTGACATATGTGGTAAGTCAAGGAAGGCGCATGAGCATTTCTAACACATGGAGGGTAAGGGAACACTTGTGATAGCATGAAGTTAAGAACAGAACATTAGCAAAGATGCATCATGACATGGAAGGAAAGTTAGCAAGCAATCCAAAGTGATGGTTAAACCAATAACACATTTTAGAAAGATTCATACATACATATGCAGAAATAGCTACACATACATGCATAAGAAAATAGATACATATAGCATTTAGAGTACTCAAGATAGTTGGAATACAATACAACATATGAATGAAACGTGTTGGCTCTGCTATATTAAAAAGTGTAAGTTCCAGTTATACAATACATCCATGTCCAATCACTAGTTTCAATGGCGGAACATTACAGCCACAACCACTTGATCGTCCAAAGATATGTACTAGCTCTACACAGTGGAGAAGCCAAGGCTTGTTACAATACTTTCCAAGCTCTCTCTAATATAGTCTTATTGGAAGCTTGGGTGACCAAAAGCCTTACAATGAGTTATGAGGGACTATCTATAGCAAAGGGTGGGTTGGCCCTTGACATTCCCCTTTGTGACAGTTCATCTACCCTCATGAATCTTCATCTACGCTGACTGTTACATTCAACTATTGACACTTGAGCTTACACTTGACAAGATGGTACATTACAATGCACATGTGCCCATATGAGACAAAATGGATTGAGCAAGCGATGCAAGACATCACTATGACTCAGACAACTATTGGAAAACTAACTCTTCAACATCTTCATGGTAATCGAAATTAGCGAACTAATGCCAAGCTTGGTAGTCCGTGATGGTGTCTGTGTACTCTAAGGTGACATCTTTCTGGATCCTGACTCTTGCCACCATAGCATCTGAGTACACTACTTAGGGTCTTTTGTCCAACTCATCTAATAGCATGCACATCATTATCTTCAGTGCGACTAGACAAACAACATACTTGTGCATGGTGTCTACATTGATTGACGAGTCTAGGCTGGCGGCTATGTGCATCAACTCATCAAAATATGAGTCAAGCTCTAGTTGGACCTGTGCATTTGTCTTCGCCTGCGTGAGTGTCTCAATAGATGGGATCAAATGTGAGTGAAAAACAACATCCATAATCTTGAATACACATGCATGGGAATCATGTATACTAGAGATGAGCTGGGGGAGCTCTTCATAGTTCCAGATCTGACTCCAGATATGTGCCTTCAACTCGACCACTCTAAGCTTCATCATGTTAGGAAAGTGAAGCGGGGCTCCCTTGTATCTCATCATCTATGTTTGCATGTAATCAACATCAGCATGCATGTTTGACAAGATATGTGCACATCCCTACTACCACCCATTGAGATGGACGACTACCTTATGCATGGTACAAAACTTGGAATAAAATGCTCGCATGACTATGTGAAGAGACAATAGTTTAGCCAGTATTGCCTTTTTTAATTCTGCTTGGGAGGATGCTGTAACCAATTCTCCTCCCTGTTTGGCCATCTGTAGCTCCTTAGTCATTCACTCATTCTCAACTACCAGGAAGCGAACACTCGAGCTAGTGACTTCAGTATATTCTCTGGTAGCATCAACCAATATTGCAGGATGTTTGTGCACGTCAGAAATGATGAGTCATTCCTTAAACTGCGCAGGATATGTATGATCATCCAGAGTTGAGACTCTATGAGATTTCACAACAATATGTTGAGACTTGTCAAATGAGGTGTTGTGCATCTCTTCGTCTAATTGATCTCCAAGGATATCTCTGTCTCCTTCATCACTTGGGACTTAATCCTCTTTTGGATGCTGTGACGCTGCTGGGTTGACTTCTTGGTGGTGAGGCATGAGGTCATTGTCTTGCTCTAACTCCCGTTTCTCCATATCCATATCCATATATGCAAGTGCTTGCTCGATCTCTTGAGCGAAGTGTAGGTTTTAACCCCATATAGAAATTACCTGGATACGAATTCTAAATCACAGGAAAAATAAAAATGCGAGAGCATAACACATAAAACACATATACACAGAGATTTCCCACTGGATCTCAAAACCGAGACTACCAGCTTGATTTTTCATTATATTCCTTTTAATGTTACAATACATATTTATACATGCCGAAGCATCCAATACCATGGACCGAAAACCATCACGTCCAAAAACCATGGACCGAAAACCATAGGTAGGTTCGCCCAACCTAATATAGGGTCCAATTTTTTTTTTCTCGGG
>APFE030012400.1:0-15848 GCA_000404065.3 Pinus taeda
TGCTGCCTTTCCTGTAGCTGCTTCTGCTCCAAAAAGAACTTGAGGCTGTTATGATCAGTCCTCACTCTGAACCTGTTACCCACCAAATACTATCGGTACTTAGCCAATGCATGCATGATGGCCAGCATCTCCTTCTCATATATAGAATACAACTTCTCGTGCGGAAGGAGCTTCCGGATCTCAAAGGCTATAGGGTGACCTCCCTGCATCAATACTGCGCTGATCCCCTCTCCCGACGCATCACACTCCAAGACAAGTGGCTGCGTAAAATCGGCAACGCAAGCACTGGGCAGCTGCTCATAACCTGTTTGAGCCTGTCAAAGGCTCACTGCGCTGTATTTGAGCAACTGAATGCCCCCTTCTTCGTCAAATCTGTCATGGGTGCAACAAGCTGTGAGAAACCTTTGACGAACTTCCGGTAGTAAGTGCAAATGCCAATGAGTCCTCGAAGTTCCGTCACGTTTCTCGGCTCCGGCCATTCCCTGATGGCCCTGATCTTCTCCTCGTGGACCCTCACTCTGTCCACCCCTATGATGTGTCCCAGATACAGCATCTCTGTCAACCCAAACTCACACTTGGAGAGCTTGGCATAGAAATGTTGCTCCTATAAGATACACAAAACTGTCTCAATGTGCTAGAGATGCTCCTCCCAAGTCCTGCTGTAAATGAGAATATCATCGAAGAATACCAACACAAACTTCCTCAAATGACTACGGAAGATGTGATTCATGCAGGATTGAAATGTAGTTGGGGTGTTGGTTAGCCCAAAAGGCATCACCAAGAACTCAAAGTGCCCATAGTGACACCTGAAGGCGGCCTTGGGAATATCCTACTCCCTCACGCGAATCTGATGGTACCCAGATCTCAAATCAATCTTTGAAAAGAATCATGCTCCCCTCAACTCGTCCATCAACTCATCGATCCTAGGTATAGGGTACCTGTTCTTCAGGGTCTTCTTGTTCAGGGCCCTCTAGTCAATGCACATCCTCAATGTACCATCCTTCTTCTTCACCAACACCACAGAAGAAGCAAAAAGACTCATGCTCGGACGAATGTAACCAAGTGCCAGCGACTCCTGGATAGCTCGCTCAATCTCATCCCGATAGGCCTTAGGGTGTCTATAGGGGGTGGTGATTACTGCCTGTATGCCCTGCTCAAGCTCGATGGTGTGCTCAAACCCCCGATCCGGTGGTTGTCCTGGTGGAATCTCTCCAAACACTATGGCATACCGATCAAGGATGGGCTGGATCTCTGGATGTACAGTCTACCCTGTAGTCCCTGCCTCTGATGCACGCAGTTCCACTGCGCACTCTATGTCTCCCTTCCGAAAGACTGCCTCCATTCGATGAGCCGCCACAGTTTGAGGCAGATATGTGTGTTGTCCCCGTATCTTCTCATGCGTCCCTGTCTTCTCATCATCCCACTCCATCTCTAGGGTCTTCCAATCTGTCGTGACCTTCCCTAGAGTGATAAGCCACTGAACACCCACTATCATGTTGGTGTCCGGGATATCGATCACGAAAAAGTGGTCAGTCAATGTGTAGGAGCCCATCGTCACTAAAAGCTCTGGAACATATTGAGCACACATCATGGTCTGATCTCCTGGGACCAAGACTGAAAACCTATTGAAGCTCTCTATCCGAATACCTCTCCACTCAACCATCTGTGCATTGATGAAGTTGTGGGTTGCCCCACTTTCAACCAAAACTGATACCCACTGGCCACGTACTGTCCCTCGTATGCATAGCGTCAGATACTTGGGAACTCCTCGCAATGCTGCAAGGGCCCCTCCGGTAGGTGCAAAAGATGCACCACCTACTGCTGGCAGTGGAGGTAGCAAAGGTCCCTGTATGGCATGGCTATCTCGTGCCTCCACGTCATCCTCGTCATCCTCTTCTCCACTGCTCTTGGAGAAGACCTCAATAAAATGTGCTTTACCAGCAGCACATCTATGCCCTAGTGCCCACGGCTCCTGACATGTGAAGCACAACCGCTTCTTCTTCAGCTCCCTCTTGACATCGTCCTCGATCTGCACTCGTACTAGATTCCCCTTTGAGGTGGAACCCTCACATCCTTCCCCTTAGACTGAAAAGTCTGTCTTTGAGGGTAAGGTGTTCGGGTCTTGGGTAAGACATCCTGTAAGTCCCGGGTCCTGCTGATAGCGTCCTGGAGTGTGGCTGGTTTAGTGGATCGGACTAAACCCCGAAGTGGCTCTGCTAACCCCTCAACATACATATAGACCCTCTGTGTCGTGGATAGGTTTGGCACCATCACCGAGACCCTCAAGAAATCTGTAATGTAGGTCTCTGGGCTCCCTGTCTGTTTGAGCCTTGTCAGCTCAACGAAATGTTGCTCTAGATCCCTTCGATCAAATCGCTCCATCAGTCTCCTAGTAAACTCGGCATATGTTGTCACTGTGGAATGCCCCAGTGTAACCATCCCATGAAACCACCAATCCTGGGCCTCGCCCTCCAAATGCAATGTTGCCACCTTGATGGCCTCTACCTCCGAAATCTGGTTAAGCTGGAAATAAATGTCCAGCTTCTCCACCCAAGACTTTGCCGAACTATTTGTTGAGCCCTCAAACGTAGGGAAGTGGAATCTACTTATAGCATGGTGGGTGTCACCATCATGGTAACGTCGATACCCTTTGTGATGGTCGTCGGGTCTGCTATCCCGCTGGAGTTGAACAAAATCTCTGAATGAGAGGGCTTCCCCGAACTCCTGCCCATAGGCCTGGTACTCTGCAAAATAATCACCCATATGCCCGAGCTCTGCCTCCTGCTGGGCTACAGCCCCCATGTCTGCTCCTAAGAAAGTAGGCATGGTAGAGCGTGTAGGGGCATGTGAGGCCACTTGTTGCGTAGTATCACGCTGCTCTGGCAAGTGATGGGATGCAGTTGATCCCTCACCAATCTGAAAGACTCGTGGGCTCTCACGCTGTCTGGCCTCTACTACCGTGAATCTCTGCCCCATCACCTCAATCTGCCTCGACAGATCTTGCACTGATTTGAGGAGCATATCTGCAAATCTCTTCTCGTCCTCGTCGACCATCTATTCTGCGTCCACTATTGGCTTTCTCTGTTCTGCGTATACCACAGGCTCCTCCTGTTCTGCGTCCACAACAGGAACACAATCTCCCTCCCCGTAGGGATTCTCCAACCTACGTCCAGTGTCTTTGTACCTCCTACCTCTGTAACAGACGTAGGGTTTATCCCTGGTGTCATAGATTGCTAGCTCCATAGGCTGAGCCAGATCTATGCTCTGATACCACTGTAATATCCCCAACCCGGAATATTCCTCAAACTCCAGCAAAAACTCCAACCAAATATGTGCAAATGATATAATAACCCAGAAGTGATAAAATAACAATGGAATAGCATATAATAATGTAAATCGGAAATATAAGCAGATACAAGAAATGCAGCGAGAAAATGCTAAGCCATTTTATTATTCTGAGCAAAATGAGTACAAGAGGTGATCAAACAGATGGCACCTCGACTTGCACAAGGCAAGTGAATAAATACTCTCAGAATGACAAGAATGGCCTCTCTGCGTGGATGTTGCTGCTGCTGTTAGGAAACAAATGATGATTTGAGGCTACTCCCCTCGTTGGAAAAAGCTGAAACTCTGGATTCGGGCTCTACTCAAGAAATCCAGAAAAACCCAAAAATCTTTCTTGGAATGGCCGACCCTCGAAAACACCCCCTTGGGTGTTTTGCGTAGTTCCTTAATGCCCTGCGCTGCCACTGAAGAAAACCCATCTAAACTTTGACTAAAACACTGCCAGAAACCCTGCCAAAAATCCTCCAATGAGACAAGATTTGGACCCCTGCTCAATCTCCCAGCATAAATCCACCTGCAAAACCCCAATCCAACACTACAACCAAAAAGAACTGCGTCCCTCTCTCAGTGCTGTGTAGTCCTCCAAAATGTTGCTAAAACTGATGCTGGAATGCTGATGAAACTACTGCTGAAACATCAAAGGAAATACCTTGCCCGAGCGGGCACTTAAAGTCCCCCGGGGCTAAGGGTGAGATCTCCGAACGGAGACACTCGATGCACTAAACAGTGTTGTAGACTAGCTAAACAGCCAGCGTGCTTAGAATTCGAAATGACTAGCTCCAAATGGACATAACTAAATGATCCAAAATGAGGGGGCTCCTATTTATTTTATAGCCTCTGCCTCTCACAATCCCTAGGCTCACCTCCTCCTGCGTGATTCCCCTCTTGCCATGTGTTCTTTTCCTCTTGCGTAGTTCCTCCATGTGTCTGCGTGGGATCCATTTTTGCATCCCCCTTTGGCCCCCTTGATTCCCCTTTAAGTCACAATGTTGTGCTACCTAGCAAGTGACTTTTTATTCTAAAGTGAGTTATGTTCCCCCTTCCTCACTTTTTATTTACAAATAACTATAGAAGGCAAAAATTGAACAAAATCGAATATTCCAATTAGCCATAGCTAATGAGGAATATTACACCATGATTGTCCCAACCCTTGGTGGGCGATGAACTGGCTCACCTAAGGGGGTATCCACGAATACATATTACACATCATGCTCTCATCCACTCAGGCCCCAAGCAGTTATGAAGAAAAATTAATAAAAGGAAAAAGGAATATGAATTAAGGGTGGAAAAATGAAGGTCTTGGTAACTCATGTACCACGATTTGCTCCCTCTTCCACTCACATACCCAGGTGTGGCCTTCTCTCATTATAATTACCCATGAACCTTGACATGTGGTCTGGATGATTCCCCTGATCCCCACTCCATACCATTATTATATCATTTGCCACCTACCAGTTAAAGGATGTACTATGGACATGTCACCCCCTTTAGAGGTTGAAACCACCTAATAGGGTTCTTGGATAACCCCCTATTGAGCTTGGAGACACTTGTACATGTCAAAGCCCACTATGGAAGGGCATGCCACCATGAAGTGCCCCATTGATCCCATCACTTGTAAGCTTTATTACATGATTATTATAATGGCTGGTTGTATTGGAGGGAAAGGGGACGCATTGGATCTTATGCAGGATTGCAGGTGGGTCTCCATTTGGGGCTTGGTCTCCCTATACGGGGTCCTAGCCCTCTAAAGGGCCACATTGGCACTTGTAGGGTGAGCGTTGAAATCTATGGGCCTCCACCATAGCAAATATGACTTCATGGACCGCCAACAACATTCATTGATTACTTGTGTTCCACCTTTTGGATGAGGATGATGCAACTGGTCCACCATGCCCATCCAGCTCCATAGTTGCACCATACACTTGGTAGATAATCCAGGATGCTTGTTGCTGCAGAGGGATGGCTTATGTCATTACTCCAATGCTTACAGATGGTCTACAGGGATATTTGATCAATTTGGAGACTCATTACGATCTTCTTGTGCCCCCACACCCACTTGCAAGCACCACAGGTTCTTGATTGGAAAACAAGGGGTCAACCCCTTGTCCACTATGTTTGGAGTCCATTTCTACATCATGGCACCCCTTGGACTTCATTAGGCCTCCTCAAAGGCCCAACGACTCACTTTGTTTATCTTTTGACCCTCTTGAGAGGCTTATCTTTACATTATTGAACTATTTGGTGGACTTGTCACCAAAAGTTTTGTTATTATGTACATTATTTTATTTTAGGGGCTAAATTAGGTCAAATTTGTTAAATCGAATTCATTAGGAAGTGTATAAATACAAGTGTGATGAATCATTTTGAGTATCATCACTTGGATTGGATCATTCTCTATTGTGAGATTTTCGCTATTCTTTTTGGAGGATGAAATTGGATGAATGGATGAATTTTGATGTTTGGATCTCTTCATTTATGTTTTGGAGTTTCATTATTGGCATATAAAGATGATTGGATATACTCTTTGTTATACTGCTATTTTGTTACTTTCTTATTGTCAAATGCATGTTGTTGGGGATTTTCGCTATACTAGGTTGAGTTTATTACTTTTCTTATGCGAAATTGTGGAAATTTGTCTTTTTATAGTGTTGCATCATGTCATGGGCCATGTATGAATGAGTGAATGTTCCTAAAGATATTTTGTTGAAATTTTAACTTGATAAGTCATCATATATTGCATATCGAAATGTCCTTGAATCCATTTCTCCTAAAGGATTAGGCACTTTTCCTCCATAGGTGATCATCTAAAAGTATATCTTTCTCACCTTCTCCCTTTCTTTCTAGGCGTATCCCCAATAGTTGCCCCAGGGCATCAAATTTCTCACTATTCACCCACTGAAAAAATATTCAATCTCTTGCACTCTAATGCGCTGTTGTGTCTCCTAGAAGCCCCCTAAATTCGAAGCAATTCCGATAGTGGGATCTTCAGATATTCCAAGCCCTAGCTCTGAGATCAATTCTTGCCCTTGGTTTCCCTTGGCTAGTGACATGATTGGAATCATTGCATCAAAACTAATGAAAATTTCCCCTTTGATCCCCTTCTCCCTCTCAATTAGGTCAAGAACACCTTTTATTGATCAACTCCACCCCCTTGACCTAGTTCTGGGTCCACTTGGTCTTGTGTGGTCCCACAACTTATTAAAGACAATTTCACAAAGACCATTTGGAAACCAAGTTTTCACAAGGGTTTCTAGGACTAGGTCCCTCCTTTACAATTCTCATTTGAAAACCCTAGCCCTTGAAATCCCCTTGGCCCTTCTTGGAGAGCCTTACACCTTGCTTCTCAAGCAAGTGAACCATGGAATTGAGTGTCTCCTATGAAAAGGCCTTAGGGATCACTCTTTAGCTCTTCATTGATTCATCCATCTAGTAATCCCGTTCGTACTGTGTCTCCTCCCATCGGTGAAGCTCGTAAAGAGCAGGGAGCATTAACTGAGGTGATATTGGGCTATCGCTTCATTGTTGTCATTGACCCAGTGGTTGCCCTTAAGGATCCCCTCCTAGGACCCCTGCTAGTTTGAGTGGTAACGCACACCACACCATCAAGGTGTCCACATCAGCTTCTCATATTAAATGTATTATTTGTTACATTGTAGTGTGGCTATCTCGCATATGTGAGGGCCATCCCCATGTCCATGAACCCATTTCACATTTGGGGGCCTTATTTATGTATTACTTAATTAATAGGTCATATGCACATGTCTAAACACTACTAGACTCCACTTTCTATTTCATCACATGTTTCTAGAGGCTTCTAAAGGAAGCCTCAGACTTGTCTGACAAAGTCAACACAAATTACATATAGACTCTTCTAGAATAGGGCACACTTCTATCTCTTATTTTGCATGTGCATATGGATCATCATGTATTTATTGAATTTCCTTGTGCTTTGACCTTATTTGACTCATATGCATGGGGTTTGTTGACTTTTTGATGGAATGCTCCACTTATTGATGAAACCAAACATTCACAAATGGATAACCTCTAGTAGAGTGCACCACACATGTGGTAGTAGGAGGTTAAGAGTTGGTTAAAAAATCACTAGTCTAACATTTCTCTCTTACTTAAGTGCTTCATAATTTCTAAAATGAATTGATTGGCTCTAGCACTTTGGAAGTAATCAAGCTTATTTGCATATTTTTTGTACACTCATTTTGACTAGTCACATGATATATTTTGTTAAATTTGGGTGTCTTTTCTTGTTAGTTTAATATACTTTTCTACAGATTTTACACATTAAACAAGCAGAGTAGCAATATATAACTTGTCCATTTCAACCATTAGACCACATACAAGGCACATGTCTTGTGTTGGTTAGTTAAGGTTATCTAAGTGAATCCTCCCATATCCATTTTGGAGGTAGTTGGGCTTAAAGAGTGGGGACTTGGGCTGAGGTGACAGTGGACCCTTGTCATGTGTGTGTGGGTTTCAGTGAGTTGCAAGGATCTTCAACAACCATGCTTATAGAAGTAGTAACAAGGGCAATTGGAATGTCCTTGAAAAAATACACTCCAAGTTAGGAGTGTTCAAAATAAATTATTAATTTGTTATAATTCGTTAATTTTAATTGGTGGATGTCACCCTTCTAATTATATTATGGCCTTCATATAGCTTAGACACTCACTGCTTTAATGACATGGTCTATGTCTACAACAATCCCAAGTAGTGGTTGAATCACATTAACAATCCCCTGACAAGAATTGCATTTCGTTGAATGCAATTGACATCAAAACTCTATGGAGAGTGGAGGTTTAGAACTTCGTCATGGGGGATGCACCTAAATGGTTGGAGGAAGATACCTATGTGTAGGAGGATGGAGGAATAAAAAACAAGGATTTTATACTTTCAAAACAAACACAATTGGAAGAGATTAACACTATACCACAACCATCACCTTGTAATATTCCTTTCCAAGTGATCACTCCATGAGAATCAACTTAATATCCTATTTGATAACTGTAGGCTTTAGTTGGTGAAAAAAAGGATCAATTGATTATTAAATGTCATTTGAGTGAAGAAGCAACATATAAAAGCAACATTGAATAATTAAAAGGGGTTATAAAAGAGAAATCCATGGTATTCTGATGACCCATGGTATTCTAATGATAAAGTTATAAACAAAAAATTGGAGTTCACTTTTAAGTATGCATTGGTTATTTGCCTGAATTGATTTGGTGAGCTCTTGGAGCTTATGAGAAAAGGGTGAGAATCCTAGTGAGCATTAGTTTCAGAGGTGAGAAATATCCACCCTAGCTAATCAAGATCAGTTTCATTGGAGAAACTATTCACCCTAGACAATCAAAAAGGAGGGATCATCTAGGTTCCTCATAGATGCTTGAATGAAGAAGTTTATTTTACCAAAGATCGTGGGAGCTAGTTCCAACAACTCATATTTTGAGTCTGAATTAATTGGAGTAGACAAAGCTCACATTGAGACGCTGAATTTGTTTAGAGACGCTAAGATCTTTGTGCAGGTCAAATTAAATTGAAGGAGTTGGAATTGAATTTCCAAGGCCGAATTAAAGGGGGAGGTTGAGTTCCTTAGTGTCAAGGCCGAATTGAAGGAGGTTGTGTCCTTAGATTGGAGATCAAATTCTTGTGGAAGCTGAGTTGATCTTCAGGGGTCGTATATTTCTTGGAAGGCCAAGTTGATCAACGAGATCACAACTGCATTTCCCGGAGGCCATACTCATTTTTCCCTTCTTGCAACCAAATCATATCAATTGCTAGAGTAGCTATGAGGTTTTAGAAATAAGTCTTGCATGTAATTTCTATAGTTTAATAAGAATTTCACTAATTGGTGTTTAATTGGCATATTTTACTAAGTAAAATTATGTGGTGGTTTCCTAAATTTTGTTAAGTAAGGTCATTCATTATTTGCATATCAAGTGTTTGAAGAATTAATTGTTTGCAAAGTGTTTATAAAACTACTTAAAATAAAAATTTAGAGAGTGACTAAGTATATTCTAGCTGAGGACTTCACAGTGGTATCAAAGTTGGTTTTCCTGCCACCTTGAGGGTTTTTTTATTGAAAAATGCTTCCAAATCAGTTGCAGTGGGAATTAGTTTCCTCAATGGAAAAGGTGTACACAGAGTTATGGAAAAAATTCAAAGAACCAAAAAAAAGTGATAGCTCAAGTTGGAGCATTGGCATCCCAAATGTCAGTCATACCAACTAAAAGAATTATTATGGTGCAAGAAATTGTGAAAACTAGAAAACATAGATTCAAGTAGGCCCAAAAGTAAATAATGGTTCAAATAAAGATGTGGAAGAAAAATTCGTCAAGAATGATATGCCTTGTGATGCGTCAAACGCTTGTGGCTACACAAGGCAACATTACAATGATGGAAACATTGTTTCAAAATTGTCAAAAGTACCTGTTTCCGCTCAAACTAGCATGGGACCTAAAGGGAAAATGCTAGGCCAAGGGCAACAAATGGAGACTTAGCCCACTGTCAGCTCAGCCAAGGTCCTTCTATGTTTGGACTTTCATCAATGGGAGGAGACCCAGTATATTATGGAGTCACCGATGAAGGATAAGTCAATGAAATGATGGGAGTGACCCTAATAATCCCTTTCCTAGAAGAGTTAGAAAGATAAGGCTTACTTGCTTTCTAAGCAAGGTACAATGTCTTCTAGGGAAAGGAAAGGAGGATTTAAGGGTTAGGTTATGGGATATGACTTATGAAGGAAACTTCCCAACCCCTAAAATCCTTATTGTAATTGGTATCTCAAATGGTTCTTGAAGAATTGTCTTTTCAACGGAACGGGACCACATGAGACCAAGTGAACCCGATCTAGGATAGGAGGAATGAGTATGGAAACCAATGATGTTCTTACCCTAGACAAGGTGGGGAAAGGATCAAAGGAAGAATTTTCATTTGAAGGTGTTCATTTGATCCTGTGAGGTACTAGCCTGGGGGATGCTAAGGCAAAGTTTGATCGCGGAGCTAGGGCTTGGCTTTTCTCCCAACTCCACCGTCGGAATGTGTAGCATAAAAACTTATGCTGAAGCACGAAAACTTGATAGCTTGTAGATTTAATTGTTAAAAATACACAAAGGTATTTAAAATAATAATTTATTATTATATAAAAATCTATAAGATGATAATGTACAATGAGGACCCTGCTTTTACACCTATCAGGTGATGTTTTGTGAATGGGCATGTCTTTTAGACATGCCTTTTCACTTAATTAAATGACTATTTTACCTAAATAATATTTAATTATTGAATATTAATATTTATTTTATTTATCTAATTGTTATGAATTATATTCATAACATAGCCTCTTCCCTCGGAACCTTTGTCCTCAAAGCTATATTGCTGGGGGTTTTCTTCACTTAGTGTATGTCATTTCGATATATAGTCTGCCATCCTTTTTTTATAGCTCATTGGTAATATTCTTTCGATTATTTATCTTAACTATTTTTTTAAGTCTATAATATATATATATATATATTATATATATATATTTTAATAACGTGTTTTGTTTTTTTTGTTTTGTTTTGTAACTCTCTCTCCCTCTTCTCCTATATAATATATATATATATATTATAAGATTTATATATACAAAATGTAATTATATAATTTTTTTTCTTTATAACTTACCAAGCCCTGACCAAATCACTGTTTCCGAATTGATTTAGGGCAGAAGACACTTCCTTTGAAAAACCCAATGCTGACAGGCCACAACGTTTCGCCCTGGACTGATGTGTTAAATGCCTTCGCAGTGGCTGCCAATTGTTTGAAGCATAAACTGCGTAGTCCAAGAGAATGAATATCATTCCAATAATCCCTACATTAACCATGCTTTCGCAACTTTCCTAGTTCTTCGACAAGTGTTCTAACGTGCTCAGTAGCTTTCTGTAATATTGTTTGTGTATATTGTTGAGCCCTGAACTTGCATCTTTCCTACACATTTTTCCCAGACCCTTTCCATTCACCTAGACCTCCTAAGCTATCAACATCATTGCATATTAGTCATAAAAGAGCATTTAAAGTGGTTTTTTTAACTATGTCCTTGTGTTTGCTGTTTGAATTAGATTTTTGCTTATGAGCTGCGGAATGCAGCCACATTCCACAACTAGTTCAACTTTCCGCAGCCGTTTTTGTTAAGCTCCAGGTTGCAGGTGTCACCAGGCAAAGCAAGCCACATGGGCAAGTTGGAAATGACCTGGACATGGATCAAGTCCGATTGGTCCATCTGGATTCATCAAAGAAGGTCGTGGTCAAAGGTGGTCAAGCGGTGGTCAAACATAGGAGTCCTATGGCAACAGGACTCCGTTTTCAAACACGTGAAGACTTTCGTGGCCATTCCTAGATCTCTGGGGACATATCGACACCTGTGGACTGCTCCACAAGGTGAATCCAACAGCCACCCTTGATAGATTTAATCATCACGACAACCATTATGCTAAATCCAGGGACGCTGTCTTTTACGTGTCTCTGTTCATGTAGTTTTATAGGAAAACAATTATGTAACCTTTGTTATAAATAACGTGTTTCTATACGCATAATAATTAGTCTTTTGAATGTAATTTTGCTGTTAAGAATTCACTGTGCTGTGACACTAGTTTCATTGTTGTAACTGTGTTTTGAGATATACAGGAAGACTCTGTTCTACATGCTTGCATAAACGTAATTTTGGATTGATAGCCTATTGGCCGAGGTTGTGCAAAGGACCCTTGCACACTGAGGTTTCGTTTCCATTGTTGTTGTATAGTCTTTATGCATCATTTCTTTATTTTCACTGCACATGTTTTATAGTTATTCACTTGTGTATATATTTCTAACATTTCACTTTTGTTCATGATTTTACAAGCTTTGTATAACGCTGATCAGTGTGTGCATGTTTCAAGATAGAGTAGGTAGCCCGGGCATCTGTATATAATTTTCACAATAACTAGTGATATGGAATTGATCCTCTGTTGACTTTGTTCTTATTAGTTTCTTTTAATTCCAGTTCTGTTTTATTGATTTTAGTTTTGTTCATTTGCTTTGTTAAGTTAGTTTAGAAATCAACTTGCTCATTTCATTGACGGTTACCTTCGAAAGCCATAGCTAGACTAACAGGCGAGGGATCGAAATATGAATGTTGTGATTTGATTTTAGTTTACTTTTCTCCAATTAGATATTGGATTGCTCATTTCATTGACAGTTACCTCCGAAAGCCATAGCTAGACTAACTGGCGAGGGATCGAAATATGAATGTTGTGATTTAATTTTAGTTTACTTTTCTGCAATTGGATATTGGATTGCTCATTTCATTGACAGTTACCTCGCAAGCCATAGCTAGACTAACTGGCGAGGGATCGAAATATGAATGTTGTGATTTGATTTTAGTTTACTTTTCTGCAATTAGATATTTGATTGCTCATTTCATTGACGGTTACCTCCGAAAGCCATAGCTAGACTAACTGGCGAGGGATTGAAATATGAATGTTGTGATTTGATTTTTGTTTACTTTTCTTCAATTAGATATTGGATTGCTCATTTCATTGACGGATATCTCCGAAAGCGATAGCTAGACTAACTGGTGAGGGATCGAAATATGAATGATGTAATTTGATTTCAGTTTTACTTTCTTTGCAATCTTTGATTTCCTTGAGTGCAGTATCTTAAATCATTTTTTTGTATTTAGACAGTAGCAGAGATGATAGTTTCATGATCAGTAGTTCATTATTTACTTGTTTTAAATATCAGCACATTTTCATTCTTGTTCAAGCATTTCTTTCAATCACTAGTGTATTCTAAGACCTTCTGAAGTGTTAAGTTTTGGAAACCATTATAGAAAGGACATCATTGCCTTAAAAACTATATCCATACTTGCCTTCTAGAGACTTAGGAATATAATTTCATTCACATTAGGAGATAAACAAGACCAAAACCCCCAAAATAACATAAAAATAAAAAACGACAAAAGTAAGAAATAGGTTATCTTGCACATATAGTGCGCCACACTTCATCAGCTTACGAATCCCGGATTGATAATTAATGTAGCAATTTAGGACACACTAAATTGACCAGACATATACAATACTCCCGTACAGGCCACATGTATGACACAAGTGCCTGTAGAATTCCTCCCTGCTTGCCAGCCATGGCAGAAACATCAGGGCTGTTAATCACAAGTGCGTGACTGAGATTTATCAAACCCTTTTGAAAATCCTTGTTCTTGGCGGAGCGCAGATGAGGTAGCCATGCTTTTGATATTGGAGCAAGAAGTGAATACTCAAAGTGTATATCTGCCGGGACTTCAAATATCCATCCACGTCACTGTAGAGAGCAATGATAGAGATCACCATAGCCACCCAATTGGATGACAGATTTTCTTGTTGGTGCGATAAGAGGGTGACCACGCTATTAATTAGCCACATCCTCTGTTCATTCCATTTCTCAAGATTAGGATACTTGGCTCCGGTGCAACGTTTCTGTTCTTGGCCCAGTGTGGGACAGCCCCGTGCTTGAAGAAGGCCATTGCTCAACTTCTTCCCACACGTCCTCATTTAGCCTCATCCTCAACCCATTCTCTGTGTAATAGTAATTGAAGTCGATGACCACTAAATCCTGGGCTTGCCCGAGATACACAGTGGAGCCCTTGAGGAAGCATATCGAAAACCATTGTAAAGGTCCACCCCACACAAATGGTCAGGCTCCATGTCCCACAACTTCTTCACATCTAAAATAAAGGGTTTGATTGTTGAAACCCTGAAAATTGTTGTGGTCTCGTAGAACAATAAGCCCTTGAATCTGGGATCCCAAGGACAGGCGCCCAACAGTTCGGCGGGGGAAGATTTATAGCACGACCCAAATGTCTGCATCCAATTTTGAAAACCCACCACCGAATATCCCGTGAAGACAAATTCATTGTTCTTTAAATCGTTGAAGCCATTCCCGGGGGTGGTGACCGAGACGTGATTGTCGATTCTGTGGACGACTCGATGCTGTGATGAATACTATGTCAGGTTTCCGAATTCGTTGGTTGCTGCAAAAAGAAGGATCTCATCTTCAAGATCGATGTCTTCCTTCACCACGTTGGTTACATTCCGTTTGAATTGAGACTCCAATGGCAATGTTACCTTTGATATGACTCCCAGGACTTTGAGAGAGACCTTGGTCGCATTGAGATCGGGATCTTTTTGTTTGTCATTCAGAACACTTCCCATCTTTGACAATAGCTTATGCCCAACATTATCTGACTAAATTTTTTCCTTCTCTGCTGCTTCCCTGTAAGATTTCTGGGCAGCAGCATCATTGCAAGATGCTAGAAATTTTTCTAGCTCGTCAGGAGGAATGTAGTCACCCATGTGGTGACCTTTCTTTGGTGGACCTGATAGGGAAGCTGGAGGAGGCATTTAATCTTTGGTCTACTTAGGTGGTTTCCTTAGCTCTTCTACTGTAGCTTTCTTCACATAGTATTCCATCATGGTTACTAGATCTCCTGCTGTGGATGGTGGTTCAGTGGTGCAGTCACCAGAGGAACAAGCTACATGAGTTGATTGATTTGACCATCTTGAATCTACACCACCAGCATCATAGATTGCAGATGTTGGAGTTTGATAATTTGTTCGCTGTTGAGGAGCACCTTTTTGCAAATTGCTGCCTTGTCGTGATGCTATATTGCTTGTACTGGCAGTCCCAGCATTCTGAGAATCCCTCGTTTGTGCAAGTGCTCTTTCTTCTTCAGAAACACAATATTCATAATATTTGTAGTAAGGACAATGTACATTGAACAAGAACCTGAAAGGTGTATAGCCAGAAATTTTTTTCTTGGTAATATTTTCAAATTGTCTCCCATTATTTGCCACAAAGCATGCTAACTTGTTAGCAGCTTTCTTTACTTCTGGATCATTGGGTGAAGATGGTGCATTTTTGGGGGCATCTTGCGAATCCTCAACAGTATTTGATGCCTCCAACTTTAATCTCTTTCACTATCTGTCCAAGCCCCTTTTTCCATCTTCACTTTCGTCTTCAACTTTATTTGGATCATCATCTTTATCTTCATCAGATATATCATTTATTACATCTTCATTTTGATTATCACTATTCTGGTCAACATCTTCTTCTCTTGTTTCACCTTGTTCTGTTCCTTCACTTTCATTATCATCTTCCTTATTATTGATTTTATTTATACATACTTTAACTTCTGCACATGATTTTTCTAAACGCTAAAATGCTTCTTGAATACTAAACTGTTCAACGTAATCAAGATATGAACGTAATGGCACATTGTGCGGCGAACTACATTCAAAGGCCCACATGATTATATCGTGTGTCATGGATCTGATACCACTGTAGCATAAAAACTTATGTTTGAAGCACGAAAACTTGATAGCTTGTAGATTTAATTGTTAAAAATACACAGAGGTATTTAATAAATATAGTTTACTAATATATATAAAATTGTATAAGATGATTTAAATGTACAATGAGGACCCTGC
>APFE030012402.1:0-17155 GCA_000404065.3 Pinus taeda
CATATATATATATATATATATATCAGAGGCTACCTCTGCCTTGTTCCCTCCAATCTATTGTCAGCTGAGCTATATTGCACAACAAGTTCCTTACGTTCAAAGGGGGCCATGAATCCTTCTATTTCCTCCTCTTCATTTGAAGAATCATTGGAACTGTTGTTGGTGTCAAGACTTGAAGTAGACACCTTCTGCCCTTTTTCATTCGATCCTTGGGGATAGAATGAGGGGGGAGGCTAGGGGGGATCTGAACTAACAACCCCAACCACAAACCCCAATATTCCAAATCTATTCTCATTTTCCAAATCGAGACCAAATCCAACCAATGAGCTCTAATAGGGGGCTAAGTCCACTCAAAAGTTGCCCTAAACCGAATCTGGGTTGTTGACAAGAGGATGAAGCTCTGAGAAATTTTGATTCTTAACCTATGTCGATTGATATTTTGGATCCCTAGAGAGCTTCTCCACGGATGCTCCAATTTTAGGGTAACCTTTTGCAAAGTGTCCATATTCACGGAACAACTTTCACCTGAAGGGTAACTTATCATAATCAATTCCTTACACATGCGACCAAATATTCATATAGAGGTTGACTGCTGCCATAAACCCTTTTTAAATCCAACTCTGCACACATCCAAGCATAGGATAAAAGGCCATATTTAGGCTCAGAGTAGTCAATCTACCTCCCCAAAGACTTCCCAATAAGACGGAAAGTCACAACATTGTAGCAATGGAGGGGGTCCACCTAGACTGGAACTGAAAACAAAACATCGTAATCAGTGTTGAAATTGGGACTCCAATGATATAGATAGAGCCCCTAGGTGGCCATAAACTACAAAACACTTGTGAACACAAATTCATGATCTAGACGATTATCAAAATAAAAGTTGTAGAAACCCTTGTCACAGAAAGAGGAAATAAAAGCACCCTTCATCAGAGGATTCCAGTTCTTTGCAATCAATTCTTGAACTGTATGAGGGGAGGACCAAAGGCCCATGAACTACTCAATAATACCTCTTCATAAACTTAGAATCCCCATGATTGCTAAACTTAAGGGCAGACGCCACAAGAGTATTGGAAGCTTCAATTTCCACCTCAAACAACACTTCTAGAGGAGGCCAAAAAATACTCTCTGACCTAGGAAATGAAACGGTGGGTGACTGCATAGCCTAGGATGATGAGAGACCAAGCTAGAGGTAGTGATGGAAGAGGAATAGGGACCCACTCAATAAGGTGGAGAATAACCGTGGGAACCGAGCCACTAGCCAAATGATAAGAATGACACCAACCCAATAGGAGGCTAAGACCAAGTAGAGGAGGAACTAGGGGAATGAGTAAAGTCAAGTCAAACTGAAATAGACATGACCAATAAGGAACTAGTGGCATTTGCTAGAGGGGCAAAACTGACTAGAGGGCCATGGTTCTTAAAATCATGATCTCAATATTAAAACCTCCATGAAATTTAACCTATCATTAGCTAGCCTTCATTACAATGTTTATTTTCTGACATATGTTTGCACTAGTCATCTCAGTCAACTAGCTCCTCCAACATCTCCCCCACCCTCAAATCTACGACTAGCAGAGTGCGAAGAATGTTGCGAATGCTGGATTTCTCTAAGAAATAAGTCTGGGAGTTCCATTTATTTCTCATATTGGCCTACATGAGGTAGGATTCAAAATTATTTTCCCATGTAGGTTCCTCAACCTTTTCCTATTTGATTTTATGTATGTGTATTCCCAATTCAATTTTCCAATGAGGTCAAATATTGATTTAGTTCATGGTTTGAGTGTAATCTCTTCTTCATCATACCCTGCCTTTAATTTTTATATGAATAAAACATATTAAAGTTGCTATGTTCAGAGGTAATCAAGAATCTCAAAGTAAAAAAAGACAATTTTTGGGCTATCAAGGATATCATCCAAGTTGTATAGGGTGTCAACTGGAATTTCAAGCAATATTTTCAAAAAATCGGTGGGATTTTTTATTTTTATAGAAGTGAAATTAATTGTGTTGTGATTATTACTTGATTGATTCCCTCAAAATTGTCTCTTCGATTTATGCTTCACTCTTTGATTGTCACCATGCACGTGCATTCCTTTTACTCATCACTTTTCCCACGTAGTGGATAGTAATTGTGAAAAAAAATGAAATAACCTCTACTGATCATTTGATGATAATGGTATGTAAGGAACATGTAACTTATCGGAAAGAGAAAACCACAATTGATTACTCTAGTTGATGGGTCCCTCTACTTGTCTTTTATGATATATTCTATGAGGGTTATAAGCTATGTTGTTAGACATGAGTGATTTTCTGGAACTACTTGCAAATGAATAGCCAATTATTATTTTCTAGCTCATTGAACTATCAAATCATACTGTATGTGTTTGTTCTGCAAGATTCTTCTTTCGTGATCCAAGTCAGTTCTTCCCTTATATTCTATATGTTGTTCTTCTTTATACTGTTGTCATTTTGAACATTATTTCTCCCTAAGGAGATTGTGAAGATCATGCTCCTTCTCCATTATCTTGTTTTAATCTAGTTACCTAGGTCATCTTTCCAATTACTTTTCTTATTCAACTGACCATTATGTCAGTCATATCTATAACTACTTTCTAATTAATTTAATTGAATTAATTTTAAAATGCAAAAATAAAAAAAAATTAATAACTTAATAAAATTCAATTAGCTCTATCTTTTTAATAGTTTAGTCCTTTACATATTAATTGGTTAGCTTGTTCATCCACATTCCTATGGCTAATCTATGTTAAATATTAATAAGCTATATATCTCTTAAGGCATGCATCATTAACATGTGATTTGAGAATTTTCCCTTGCAAAGTCTTCAATTTTATAACTCTTGAAGGTGAGATGTCCTCAATAGGAAATGGTTCTAACCAGACAATTTCAAGTTTCTTCTCCTAGCCTTTAACTTTAATGCCATATAGTATTACCATATTACCAACTTGAAAATGTTTAGCCTAAAGGTTCCCATCATCCAATGTGTTTTTATGTTTCTTGTTGACCTATTGATGGTAAAGGGCGAAAATACAATATTCCTCTAGTTGGTGTTATTTTTCAGTCACTCCTTTTGTAACTTTGTATTGTATTTTAGAATAGTCAAAACGCTTTCTCAGTTTGATGAATAATAGAATACTACAATTTTGTTGAACATTTTGTTCCTTTGATTTCCATTGTGTTTGAATTTTTTATTATTGTTGTCATCATCTCTTTGAGTAACCTGTTGCTAAGGACACTAGTGAAGTGGCCAAGCATGTTACAATTGAAGAATCTTCCTTTTCTTCCTTCTTTCAGCCCTTGAACTTGTCTTCATGGACCAAAATTGTTCTTCCCCTTAGAATGAGAAGAGAAGGTAGTATCATTTATTCCATTCGATGTCTTGTCTCTTTCCATCATCCTTATTTCTCCTTGAGTGCATCTAGCCAATAATTCATCAAATCTTAGAATCCTGTCATTTTTTAGGATGGTAGTGTTGAACACATCCCATTCTATTGTAAGGCCTCCAAGTGAAATAAGAGTGAAATCCCTGTCACCAATGGCTTCTCCAATTGATAGGAGATAATTCTTGATCTCGGTAATCCTCATGAAGTAGGATTGGATGGATTCTCCTCTATCCATGTTGATGTATTTCAACTTGTTCTTGATAAAGAGAACTACATTTTCATTATTTACATTGAACATCCTAACTACCTTGTCATACATCACCTTAAATGTTTCCTGATTAGAAATATTGGCAACCAAAGGTTTGTGAATAGAATAAGCAATGATTTTATTAGCTTTAACTTCACCTTTCTTGTAATTTTTTTTGTGCAGCTTCGGATGCATTTGAACAAAACTCCAATACTCTTACTTTGACATAGTCCATGACATAATTTTATTCCAATGTCATATCTAGAGACATTCCATGCATGATACTCATAGTTATCCTTAATCTTATCCTCATATTTGAAGTAAGATCTAGTTGTCATTAGGACTAGTTCCAAGTTATTGTCGAACAACTTCCTTTAGTGATTTGTTGTCCTCACTCTTTCTTGGGTTGCATCTTAACCTAAGCAATTGTAAAATGTTATTTTTATACAACACTGGTATTTTATATGGTTTAGCATAATTTACTTCAATGTTCCTTACCATGTCTATGAAAATTTCATATTATTTCGAGTAGTAATCACATTATCTTAAACACATTGATGGTAAATGTAGTTAGAACATAAAAACATCTGTAGAAGAAAAGAGAAGACGAGAGGACACAAGATGTGGTGGATGCCAGGGGAAAACCCCAATATGGGGAAACCATTTGATGAAATCTTCCTATTAATCTTCAATATTTTAGGAAAGAGAGAGAGTAGAAAAATCAAATGAACTTTCCCAAACAATTCGTGACAAAATCAACAGTTAACAATAGTCAAATGCAGACCTAACTAGAAACTCAATGCCGGTCAAACTAGCACCAAAATGTCATCCATGTAGCTCAGTCCATATAAAATCAATTCAACCTTCTAAGAGAGTTAAATTCAAAACAAAATAGTTCAGTCAAAAGGAGAGATAAATCACTGGCATAATTTCTATGGTCAATATTGAAGTGAATACTGAAGTCGACCATGGTGAAACTATCCAAAAATCCTCAATATTTGTGCCAATAAATGTGACCTCCAAAAGAAAAAAATTCTTCATCTTAAATAAAGTCAAAAATTGGTCAAACAACAAGGGTCAGTGCTAGTAAATGTTGCCCCTATAATATTTTTATCTAGAAAAACAATCCACAAATTTTTCCTCCTTTCTTAACTGTGAAGTAAAGAAGGTTGCCTCCAAGTTGTACAAACCAATCAAGAGAGGAGAGAGAGAGATATGTGATGAGACAAGTGATGTAAAATTGAGGAGAGAGCTCACTCCTATTTATACACTTCGTGGAGGGTGAGGAGGCACATCTATTTGGCTTTTGAGCATATGTTTGATTGAGGCTAACCTTGAAAATTTTTTCATGAGAGAGAATAAATTCAAAATTCCATTTCTACTAGCTAGAATGAGATGATATTTATATCAAAATTGGACATCTCGAAAGATGGATCCAATGAAATAATCATCTCCATCATATGAGTTGTCCTAATGTGGAATTTGTACCTAGTTTCCAATTTTAATGTAACCTTTAGTCGATTGGTTAGAGGAACCTTGGAAGATATCAAAATACATGTCGAACTGTATTCTTTGATCATATTGATCAAAATAATCTACAAATTTACAAGTATCTTACATATATCCTTCCATGTGGAAATTAGTAAACCAAAGATGAGTCTCTTGGAGTTCCAATTGCATTGTAATGTTTTGTAAATGGTCTCTTTTAGCTCCAAGTTTTTTATGAGTTGTTAATATAGTTAATTGGCCATCATCATCTTTCTCAATTTGTTGTGCTAATTTCAATGCCCCTTCATAGTTTCTAACTTCATGCATTCAAAGTGGACCTCATATTTTATGTAATAGAGAAACCACATGACATCAAACTAGAATATGTTCATCGATGGTATATGGAATCTGGATCGATAAATCTTTGAATCATTTATCATGCTCATGTATAGATTTGTTAGGTCTTTTCTTGATTTATTTTAATTATTAGGTTGCAAGGTTCTTGACATCTTGTGCTTTAAATAATGTAATAAAACTAGTTTTAATTTCACTTTTTGACAAGTTGTTTTTTTTGTGAGTTTCTTAAACCATGTTAATCCTCATTTTCTTAAGACTACAATGAATTGAGCCATTTTCTTGTCTTCATTATTATTATTTTATTGTTCTTGGTCATATGTTTTTCTCACTTGGGAATTTCTTTATTTTTGTTCATTATATCAAGCTACACATGTTTTGGAATAATTTTACGACTGAACAAATTCTCAAATGTTGTGACTTGTTATTACTACAGTTGTTGTTTTTCTTATTGCTGGACAATATTCATTGACTTCCACGAAATATGGTTGCTCTCTAGTGGCTATTGGTAGACCTTCATTCTCTATCGATGCAGTTTGTGCTACACCCTCAAATTTTTTGAGTTATGTGCATCTTCATTCCCACGCTCATGATTATGCATTATTTTCCTCTCATATTCTGGTTCTCCAATTTTCTCTCAGTGTTGTTGTCTCTTATTCTATGCTATTTTTTAGATATGGGATGATTATTTCTTTTCTCGATCACTATTTGGCCAGTTATCTTCTTTTAGTTCTTTCCTGGAATTCGACTTTCTTCATTCCATCCTTGTAAGTTATATGCAATTCTCCAATATTATTTATTTCTTTTATTTTTTCTTCCTTACTTCCCACAATGCATTACCCCTTATTCCAAATTGACTTAGCGTCATCTCATGGAGAGGTATCTCTTGGAAATGATCATTTTCTTATGAAATAATCCCACACTTCCTTTGTATCTTTACACTAAGCATTAATAAAATTTCACCACTTGGTTTGATGTTTATTCTAATCTGTATTGGCTAGTATCACTAACGATTTTTTGTACTTAACAATATGTCCTATACCCTTTTCAAGAAGGAAATTCTGTAAAAGGGTAGGGATTGTGCAAAAGAAATTTTTTTGCAAGTCATCGTAGAATATAGTCTCTATACATTATATTGAGGTTTGGTATTCTATTTCTTTCTCTTCATAATAATCTTTGAGAATGTACTCTAGCCACTCATGTAAATTCGTTCGATTGTTGTTTGAAAATTTGAGTAACATCCAAGCGTCAATTTTTCTTTGAGGTTTTCCAATGGAAGACATGGTCAAGGTAATTATTGATTTCGAATGGGGAATCTTCTATAAAGCATTCATGTGCTTCTATAATAAATTAGCTCTTGCTTCTGTGTAGTTCTTCAAATAATTATTGATCTTTGCCTCCCAACATAAATGTATCTCGTATAATGTTAACATTTATTCTCTCATGTTTTGTAACTCGATTTCTAACTATTAGATATGGAACAAATGTTGTAATCTAGCAAAAAGTGCGCAAAATTACTAGTACACCGACATCAAGTAAACACATGATAAACATATACAGATATGTAAAGAGACGTAGTAATGTAGAACCATTAGAAGAGCACAAATATATCTTATTATATGAAAACATCAAAACCATAACTATTAAATCGTATATAGAAAAAAATATATATAGACTCTTGGGACAATTATTCTAGTATGACCTTCTTACCAAACATGTTACTTAGTCTATCATTAGTTAGCCTTCATTACATTGCAAATTTGTAGACATAACTTTGGGCTAGTCAGCTGAGCCAACTAGCTCCTCCAATAGGGAACAAATATGTAAATATATTGAGAACTCTCATATAGAAAAATTCCTGGACTTACAATTCAAACAATCATGCAATGTGTTCCCAAATGAAATAATATTGTGAGTTGTTGATTTTACTGAGAATTACACATTTGTTCTACAAATGCAAGTACAAAGTGTATATTATCATTCATACCAGGTATTTATAGCAATAATTTTTTATATAGGAATTCAAAGCTTGGTATTGATGGCTTTGATAGTAATGAACATAATTGTGAAGTAATTAAAGAGAATCATTTCCACATTAGTGATGATCATATGCATGATACATGTTTTTTTCAACATTGTTTTCATATTATTTATAAGAATTTAAAAGAACAACAAATCACTTTTAAATAACATTGGGTATGTTCAAATGGATGTTTTGGTCAATTTAAATCATCATGAACATTCCTTTCGTTGACTTACCTTCATAAAAAATAACATGTGTAATACATGGAATTTATTTGAGACAACTCGTGGGAAAGGACACCTTGATGGTGTTGAGGCATGCATAAAACTTGCACTTAGTTGGCATCAATTGAATCAAAATGATTTTTGACTTCTAGATTCATATGATGTTGTTAACTAATGCAATCAAAATTCAAGCCATGTATCGAATCCATGGATTAGTCATGTGCATAGGTAGGTGTATATGTAGTTGTAATATATTCACAGTTCTAATATATGTACACGTGTCTTTCTATCACAATGATATATTTAAAAATCACTAAATTTCATTACCTGATATTTTTTGTCCAGAAGGCTCTTTTGAAGTATTTCATAGGTGAGGTTGATAGATAGATGCCAAATAATTGTCAACCAATCCATGGAACAAGAGGTTTGTACTCCATCAGAACAGAGAAAATGATAAATATATTCTCGGTTCAAAAACAAAAGTGCTCTTGCTTGAAATTATACATATCTATTTATTTCAACGCTACTCTTGGGGAATTTCTTTGATGTAGAGAATGTAAAAAACACATTATTTTTCCAAACTACCAACCAAATGTTATATGTGCCAAATATAGCCATTTGGTCATAGTAGCTCTGTTGCAGTGGCAAGAAGTAAAAAGTAGGAAAAATCTATGACAATGGAAACTATCGATAAATTGTCATGATACAATTCCTAAAATTTTGGCACTAACATATTTCATATGAATGGAACACACGAAATTATATTAAATGTAGATATTTTTTCATAGAAGTTACAATATTGAACCATAATTTTATAGCATATGTATTATCTTGTCTTGAATTTAAGGAAACAATGACTTGTACTTTTTTGAATTATTTTTTTTGTGTATCAATTCCATTATATATATACATGTCGTTAATTAAGATTTTTTAGATTATATTTCTTGTTATATTTTTGTATTTTTATTGTTATGTTCGATACATTGTTAAATTTTTATATGTTATATTTCTTATATAAAATAGGCGTTAAACGTTATGTTATATATTCCTTAAAAATATGGATGTATATCTTACGAAACCAGCACAAAAAAGATAGAAAAGATAGATGAATGCCTTGGAAATAAGGCTCTTCAAGGGGGAAACCTACTTTACATTACACAAATGAACAATTCTTGGATGATACAAATGAAAATACCTCCTTTCTATAGATAGAAGTCTAAGGGGTCATAATATAATCAGATTCGAGATAACAATAATAATTTGAGGGCACAGTAATAACAAAAGTGGGCTTCTATGGGGCACAACAACATAATAAGGGTGTTATACTAATAACAATAAGGAGTTACATTATTAGTATAGGGACCTAACATGCCCCTCTCCTTCATAAGTTATTGTCCTCAACGTTTAACTAGTTCTTGATGCTTCTGTATAAATTCTTGTCCTCCCATGTGGAATCTTCAGCGGCTAATTTCTTCCACTTGATGAGATACTTTGAAATTGATATATTTCGTAGGTATCAATTTCTCAATTCCGCGACTACTTCAGCTTCCAATATGACTTTTCCTTCCTTGTCATGTACTCGCAATATTGTTTGAACTGGGATCTTCTGCAACTTTTGAATGAGTTCCCACTCCTTTGGGCATATGGATATTTGGAAGGCCTGATGGTTGGAGGAACACTTCCTGGAATCAAATGAATAGTACAATAATGATCACGAATAGGTGGGAGGCCTTTGGGAGCCTCTAATACCTTGGAATGATTGTCCAAAACGTTTTGAAGATCTGAAGAAATACATGATTTCGATGTGGGATCCTCTAGTGAACATAATTGTGCAATTACACCATGTTGTTCTTTATTTAGAAGCTTTTTCATGTTGTTAGAGTTTATTATCTTTCTAGGTTTCCCTTCAATACCCCTCAATTCAACTTCATTTCCTTCCCAAAAAAATTCAATAAAATTTCTTCAAAATTAAAAACTATCGTGGCCAAAGCTTGTAGCCATTGGACTCCTAGTAAAACATTAGCACCACCCATTTGAATGGAAAGAATCAGGCTATTCAATACATATTCTCCCATGGATAGCTGGATATTATGGAACATTGAGAACTTTATGGTTCCTTCACTTGAAACCATCACTTGACACTCTGGTGCTGGATATAGGAAGTAATTCAATTCCTTAGCTATTTTACGATGAATAAAATTATGGGTACTACCCGAATCAATCAACACTCTTACCTTTTTCTTCTTGATATGTCCTTCTATCTTGATAGTTTGAGGAGCAGTAATTTATTCCAATGCATTACAAGATATGGTGAGATTCATTTCTTGATGCTCGATGTGATCTTTCAATTCTTAAACATTTTTCTTCTTGATATGTCCTTCTATATTGATAATTTGAGTGGTAATTCTAACCAATGCATTACAAGATATGGCCAGATTCGTTTCTTCTTTCTCGATGTGATCTTTCAATTCTTGAAGCTTTCTCTTATTGATATGTCCTTCTATCTTGAGAGTTTGAGTGGTAATTCTGTCCATGCTTTACAAGATATGGTCAGATTCATTTATTCTTTCTCTGGGGTGGGTTTCTAGTGTATATCCTCTTCTTTTGATGTTTGTAGATCCTTTTCTTACTCATCTTCATAATCTATCTAAAATAATTTCTTCTCAGAACACTTACGACCTTTAGTGTATTTGCTATCAAAATTGTAACAAAGCCCTTTTTCTCTTTCTTCTTCTAATTGTTATGGTGTAAACCTTGTAGTTTGTGGAAGGCTACGAGAAAAAACACTTCCATAATTATAGTCGTGAGTAGCGGGATTTCTTGTTTCCATAATTTCACTTTCAATTTTTCTTGCCATCGTGAATGCCTTGTCCAATGAATCAGGTTCCCAAAGATGAACCTCATGTTCAATGTTATCATTTAAAGTCCCTATGAAGACATCAACCATTTTCTTCTCTAGAATATCATTTACACATATATTCAATTTTTGGATGTTCTCAATGTGCTCTGCCATTGAACCCTTTTGTTCAAAATTTATCAATTGGATAAAGAAGGTGTTACTCTTTGTATCCTCATAATGTTCTATCATTTCTTCTATGAAAATTGACCAAGTGACAAGTGTTTTATGAGAAAAAAGGCCTTTATACCATAAAAATAGATCTGGTTCTAAATATGAGGATATAGGCTGGAAATAATTTTTAGTTTGGAAATAATTTTTAGTCCAAAATCAACATGAAGAAAATGCCATATAAGAGAAGTACAAAACAGTTCAGTAAACTAGAGGCATAATGAATTCACCCCTCTATCTAAGAAATCAATCTAAGAAGTAACACAATACTATCATAATTGAGAAGGAGGCATCCATCATATCCACTCCTAAGAGGCATAGGAGAAAGAGCCCAACAGAGACAAGTAGAAAAAATCCTGAAGTACAGATTGTAGAGACACTTTATACAGGGAAACAAGTAGAAGAATAATTGAAAGATTGGAAAAAGAAGCATTGGAAAAAGAATCATACTTTGATAATGTAGAGGCCACATAATTTGGCAAGGATACACTGGAACTAGAAAAAGAGTTGCAACTGAGTAAGATGAAAGAACTGGCAGATCAATTAGAAATAAAAAGGATATTAGAGAAGCACTTGAAGAAACAACACAAAGCATATAAGAATAATAATGTAAAGTTGGTCAGGGAAAATGAAAAACTAAATGAGGTAGGAAAACTAAAAGGAAAGAATGATATTCTTTGCAAACAGGATTTCAAGTGGCTCAACGATAAAAACATGCAGAAAAGCAAAGTATGAGAAACAAAAGGTTAAAGCTGTCAGTTACAAGGAAGAACAGTACAAGGGGATAGATTGTCCACTAGAACCAACAAGTATAGAAGCATTAGGACCAGGCATATGGTTTACAGTAGAGGTCAAAATATCCAAGAGAAAGAAACTAACATGAGGACATGCTTGTGAATCAGCGAGGGGGAGATGTTGGCTCTCATTTTTGGTCCACTTTTACTTAAGAAAAAACACTTAATTTCTATATTTTCCATGAAATTTCCATCACATACACCCCATTTTGATGTATTTATGCATATTCAGGTATATAAATTTAGTTTTTCTATTTTTAGATATTTTTACGAAAATTGAATTTTAAGTGCATTTTTGGATAGAATTAGAAATTCCCATAATGGCTTCATGGATGTCATATTTGCAGGACACTTGGGCACGAGATGGACACATTTCTAGAAAGCTTGGGAACTAATATTGAACTAAATCCTATTGGTTCGAACAACCCAAGCTTAAACACGCCCAGTCAGAGATGGTCAAATAGGACCACTCATTCAGCAAATCCCTAGGAAATAGGGTAGTTTTATGATTTTGTGGGATTTTCCATATTTTTAGTGACATGATGGATGAGTTTTACTTGGATAGATGGGATATGTATATATATATCAAGGTTCACCGGCCCCTTAGCTTTTTATGGCTTTGGTACACGTTTGGGATTTTTCTCCGGCTTTTTCTGCTTAGTCATGCACTCAGTTTAACTACTAAATCCTTCTTAAGCAGATAGCAGAAAATCTGCAGGAAAGCAGGCAAAGGAGAAGGTCTTTTACATGCTCCGTACGTAGGTTCTTACCTTCCGTTTTCAAAACCCAATTCTTCCCTAGCAGGTTCGTACATTACCCTGAAAAAATAAATGGCTACACTCTTTCCCCGGCAACGACGCCAAAATGTAAAGCTATAAAAAGGGTCTCTTTCACCTCTAGTTACCTCACATTAATATGTCAATCCGAGAATGTCTTTCTATTTCAAAGAGTGTCTCAGTTTGAGGCTTAGCACTTGTGAGAGTAATGCTCGTAGTACGACTATTTAAAAGCTACAAAAGTAAATAGATGCGTGTCTACAACTTAACTACTTCAAAAGGCTAAATCACACCAACCATTGCATCAGTCAAAGGTTCGGTAAAAATAACCCATCCTTTTCGTAACTGATGATAACATATCTAAGGTCTAGGAGCCAGGTAGCATATGCTGGCGCTCACTACAGCCTGAGATCATCCTTAATGAATAGAAATGAAACGGCAAGTAAAGGAAATAGCAATGAAATAGAACAACACATCAGCCAAGGGTTCGGTAGCAATAACCCATCCCTTTCATAACTGATCGGAGTAGATCAAAGGTCTGGGAGCCAGGTAGTAGATGCTGATGCTCACTACAGCCTGAGAACGTCCTTAAGAAATGGCAAGTAGATAAAACAACAAATCAACAATCTTGAAATGGAACAACAATTGAAATGGAACAACAATTTAAATGGAACAACAACTAAATGGAACATCAATTCAGAATTGGAACAACAACTAAAATGGAACAGTATTTGAAATAAGCAGTAACCAAGTTCGTCAAGCTGTAACTCTGTTTAATCACTCCAATCAAAACATCAATCCTTCACTCTTAAAAGATGTACACATACTATGGAACATCACTATCGATTAAAACCATAGAAACACAACGTGCTTAATCTGATTCTGTTATTGCTCTAAATAAAAGCATACGATTGCATCTCAAGATGAAAATAGTAACATTCAAGGATTCAATAATCATGTGAAATCATACTTTTCAAGATAACTGCTGTAATGCTAAAGCACAATCGCAATGAACTCTGTAATGGAATGACAGTATCCTGTAGAGATTAATCAACACTTAAAGGATTGGTAACACGATACAGTGTCAATATAAGACTTTTGTTTGCAGGAACATTAAATGAATTAAACATAACAGAGCATATAATATAAACGTCCTTAAAGCACAAGAGATTACCAGATCACATCTATAAACAAACCACACAGAAACCACGCGTAATGGTACAAGAGCAAGTGTCCTCCAGGGCTGGGCCCTTAGCCTCCAGGGGTACACCACTTAAGATTGATCTAGGCTCACAAATAAAAGAGTAACCAAGTCTGTATTAATGCATGAAGTAGAATTACAGTAACTCAAGTCTTCAACAGAACATAGAGATCATAGTCTTGATATTTCTTAAAAGAAATTACATTAAAAAGTTCTCCTTTCTAGCCAACAACGCTATCCCTTATATAAGGATGATGACGGAGATATCTAGATATAGAAAATAGATAAAATAGCGATCCCTCAGGATCTAAGATCCTGAGGGATTCGCAGAATCGTTAATCCTGGGTCACTTCTTTCCTTTTCTGCTCCGAGTTGGTATCTCTGCTTCCTTTCCTAGGTTGATCCGTTTTGATCTGTTTTGCTTGCGGTCTCCCGTCACATGGAAAATAGTTAGCTCATCTTTGTCTTTTCCTTTGGGATGGCCACTTTCCATTTTTCCTCCCTCTTGCATCTAGGAATGGAAATTATCAGCGTTTCCTATTAATCTCACATGTTTTGTTATAAATCCTCATTATTATCTAAGTTTCTAATGCAAAAGGCTTTTAAGCTCTAATGAAAAGATACTAAAATAAGCATCGAAACATACATTCTTTGATACTCAACAGCTTCCACCAATACTGTGACATTTCTCCCTTCCGCGTAGCTCCCTAGTTGTGTAACTCTAAAACCAAGGCAGTGTAGTTTATATTCCTGTGCCACCTTTCAGCTGCCTAGAATGCTAAGACTCTGCCTCCTCCATATAGCGATCTAGCCAGATCCCTAGTGTATGGCTTCAATCAAATTCCATTCACCTTCTTCGAAAATGGCTCTCCATTCAACTTCACCAACTAAATTACTGCACCATCGGTAATCTCCTTGATGACATAGGGCCCCAGCCAATGTATCTAAATTTTTCTTAGAAATTTATCAAACTTTCCATCATATAATAACTCTAAATCATTTACCTTAAAGGTGGGTAGTTTGATGTGTTGATTTTTCCATGCCCTTTCATGCTCCTTTTGAACTTGCGAATGGAATCCAACCAAAAATATATCTTCTTCGAGCTCTGTTAGCTGTGCGAGGATTTTCTTCAAGGCTCCATGATCTACCATTCTTGTAAATGCAACTATGCATAGATTAGGTATAATATACTCCATCGGCATCAAAACCTCTATGCCATAAACCAACGAAAAAGGCATTTGTCTAATCAACTTTTTGCAAGTCATCCTATAATCCCATAGCACGGAGAGTATGTGCACACCCCAGTCATTCCTTTATGCACTGCAGACCTTCATCACCATGTTATCCAATATCTTATTAAACTCTTCCACCATCCCATTAGCCTATGAGTGATATGGCAGACTCTTCTGATGATAAGCTTGCAACTCCTTCATCAATGCACTGATTGTTTCATTGGGAAAATGCGTACCACAATCGCTCATCAAAATCTTCAGGAAAGAAAATCTAGTCAGTACATACTCAAAAATGAACATTCTTGTTGTTTGCCCTGTAAAATCCTTCACAAGATGTGCCTTCACCCACCTAGTCAAATATTTAGTCGAGGTGATGATTTACCACAAACCCATCTTCTTTTGTGGAGGCTGAATTGGTCCTACAAAATCAATCACCCACTTTTGAAACAGCTACAATGACATCTGCGGATTTAGAGGCATCTCATCCCTCCACGATGACCTACCCATCCTCTGACATGCATCACATGCCTTACAATAAGCCTTTGAATCCTTATGAAGCATCACCAACCATAGCCCCATGCGTAAAATATTTTGCGTTGTTGTTTTTCCTGCATAATATCCTCCTGCAGCTCCTCCATGAGCTTCAACAAGGATGTTCTTTCATTCAAAGTCAGGTACATAACATCACATAATTTAATCTAAGCCCATTTTATATAAATTCCATGCAATGACATAAAAGTCTATTGTGTGCACCACTAGCTCCTTTTGTTGACCAGTATACGCTTCCAGCATTGTTCTCATCACCTGGAAGTGTATGATATCAAAACATTTATTGTCTGCAACACACACTGCAAAGAGCTATGTGTGAGGCGGTCCTTTGTCTAAATTTGTAGGCTCCTCTCCTATTTCAATGCACGATAGATGGTTTGGTCCTTTGAAGTCATATTCCTCGAACATCATTAGCCATCTCATATCTCCTCCCCCCCAACACAGGCTTGTTCACCAAGTACATCAATGCAAAATAGTTTGTATACATCTTAAAGTGTCCACCTAGCAAGTAGTGTATGGACTCCTCGAGCGCGTACACCATGGCCAACCCTTCATGCCCTGTTGTTGAATAATTTTTCCCAACTTTCGAAAACATCCTATTTGTGAACGCTATAGGATGATCAAGTTCTCCCTCACCGGCTTGTGTTAGTACTGCCTCGAGCGCAATACATGACGCTTTGACATACACATGAAATTCCTTCTTCCAATGTGGGAAGACTAGGATCTATGTGGTGACTATCTTTTCTTTCAACACATTGAAGCTTTTTTGACACTCTTCATTCAAATCAAATGTAACATCCTCCTTTAGTAGCTTTTCCATTGGCGTGGTAATATGGTCATAGCTTTTGATGAACTTTCTATAGTATCTTGTATGCCCCAACATTGCACGCAGCTATTTCACACTTCTTCGTGCCTCCAAATTAATTATGATCATGATCTTAGCAAGGTCTAACGTGAATCCTTGTCTGCCTATCATGAAACACAGCAAGATCCCAAAAGGGACACAAAACAAGCATTTGTTCCAATTGAGAACGATCTGGTACCTCTGGCATGTATGCAACATCAAGCGTAGAATATCTACGTTGTACTTTACCAACCAAAACACCATCCAATCATCGAAGTATACCTCAAAAAACTTGTGAACGAAATCCTTAAACACCGTAATGACTACACGCGAGAAGATCATCAACGCGTTCTTTAGTCCAAATCGAATCACCATATACTAAAAGCATCCCCATTAAGTCACTAAAGTCATATTACTTCTATCCTCTGCCACAGTCTAGATCTAATGGTACCCCAAGAACCCATCGGTGAATGAATATGCCTCTTGTCCTCCTACATTCTCCAACACCTCATGAGTGAATGAAGTTTGAAATAGATCATGTACGCAAGTGTCTTTCAACTTCCTAACATCTACACATATCCTTATTTCATCTTTCTGTTTCTTGTGTTGAACTACCATTGGGCTTACCCAATGAGACTCTTATATTGGTTCAATGATGCCCACAATAAGAATTTTATCCAACTCTAAATGGACCCTTTCTTTATACTTCAGACTGAGATGTTAAGGCCTCTACTTGATCATCTTCACATTTGGTTTCAATGTAATTTTCATGACTCCTAGGTCCCCTATTATCCCCTTCAGGTTTGGGAATTTATTAGGGAACAAGTCCTATTATTTACATAGCAATTTACCAATCTTATCCACTGTTGCATCATCCTAGTAGTCCCCAATCTTTGCAAACTTTGGCTCTACATCTATCCCAATGTTCAATTGTTTTGTTTTCAGTTGTGTTGTG
>APFE030012403.1:6241-26952 GCA_000404065.3 Pinus taeda
GACATACTTCCTTTGGTTTAACCAGAGCTTCCTCTTTGCCCGATCTCTTTTAATTTCCATGCCCAAAATATAGGTTGCGGCACCGAGATCTTTCATGTCGAATTTGGAGGACAATTGGGTCTTCAAATCCTAGATAATTTCTTTGTCATTTCCAACTAACAACATATCAACCACATACAAGACCAGATAAATAACAGTGTCACCAGTTAATTTAAAATACACACAATGATCTGCTTTGCTTCTGGTGAAGCCAAGTCCTCGTATAAATGTATCTCAAATTTCTGATACAACATCCTTGGTGACTGTTTTAACCCATACAAAGACTTCTTTAACTTGCATACTAGTTCTTTCTTACCCTTCATCACAAAGCCTTCAGGTTGCTTCATGTAGATTTCCTCTTCCAAATCCCCGTCAAGTAAAGTTGTCTTCACATCCATCTGTTCTACCTCAAAATCAAAATCAGCAGCAACAGATAAATGTAATCTAATAGAAGTTACCTTGGCAACAGGAGAAAAAATATCACCAAAATCAATTCCCGGCACCTGGGAAATTTTTTTTGCTACCAACCAAGCTTTGTATTTCTCCACCTTCCCTTCTGCATTTGTCTTCTTCTTGAACACCCGTTTTCTGCCAATGGGTTTCCTTCCAGCTGACAACTCCACCAGATCCCAAGCCTCATTTTTAAGATGTCATTTCATCAACCATGGCCTCTTTCCAGAGTTTTCCATCCTCTGAATCCACTGCTTCTTTCATGGTTCTGGGATCATCATCAGTAACAGACAAAGCAAAATTTGAACAGAAAGTAGATGGACTATACCTTTCTGGCTACCTTCTTTCTCGAACTGATCTTCTCACAGCCAGATTTTGTGGCTCTTCATCTTCTGATTCCTCCTCTGCTACAGAGTCTGTTTCTTCCTCCTTTAGTTCAAACTCTATCTTCACAGGTTCCTTTGGTTGGACTTCATGTTTAATAACATCTTTCACCTCTATGAACACCACATCTCAACTGTACACAACCTTCCTTGTGACTGGTTTCAACGGCTTATAACCTTAAACATCCTTATACCTAATTAAGATCACTTTTTCAGATTTACTATCCAACTTGGTTCGTTTCTCCTTTGGAACATGTACATATGCATCATATCCAAATACCCTCAGAAGTGAAAGAGAGGGTTTCTTACCAGTCCATACTTCTTGTGGAGTCTTATCCTCCAACGCTGATGAAGGTGACCTGTTGACCAAGTAACATGCAGTATCCACTGCCTCTGCCCAGAATTCTTATGCTAACTCGGCACCACTGAGCATGCTTCTTGCCCTTTCCATCAACGTTTTGTTCATTCTTTCTGCAACTCCATTTTGCTGAGGTGTATATGGAGTAGTCTTCTTCCGTGCTATACCACATTTCTGACAAAATTCTTCAAATTCCTTGTTGCAGAATTTTCCACCATTATCTATCCTCAGCACCTTTATCTTGTTCTTTGTCTCATTTTCCACCAGAGCCTTAAATTCTTTAAACTTATCAAAGACTTCAGATTTATTCTTAAGGAAATATATCCATGTATTCCTTGAGAAGTCATCTATAAATGATACATAGTACATAGAAATACCCAGTGATGGAACCTTCACAGGTCCAAACACATCACTGTGCACAAGCTCTAATATCTGTTTCATCCTCTTACCACCATAGGGGAAACTCACCCGATTCTGCTTCCCATATACACAATTTTCACAGAAATCAAAATCCAGAGAGCTATCACTCATACCTTCTGCCATACCTTTACCATGAAGTACTCGAAGGCCCTTCTCTCCAATATGTCCAAGCCTTTGATGCCACAGCATGGTCTTCTCTCCAGAGACCACTAGATTTTCTGCTCCATTTTCAGGAACCATAGAACTATTGCACCCGTCAACAACAGTGCTACCTTGCAGCTTTGTACAGAGTTCCAATCTGAACTCCCCGCATCAATACTAGTGCTCCTCGAACCATCTTGCAGGTATCCTTCTCGAACACTGTCTTTACACCTGCATCATCCAACTTGCTTACAGAAATCAGATTTCTGGCCAACACAGGAATATGTAGAACACCCGGAAGGGTTCTAACCCTTCCACCTTGCAACTTCAACTTTACTTTTCCACGACCAATGATTCTAGCCCTCCTATCATCTCCTAAGAAGAATCACCACCATCATATTTCTCATACTTCGCAGAACCACTCTCTATGGGGAGTGAAGTGAAAGGTTGCACCTGAGTCAATCAACCATGCCTCATGATCTACATGTGTACTTGAAGAAGCCAAGTACACATCCCCACCTTCATCTGAGGTGGTTTTCGCCTCTGCAGAAGGAGCATGATCAGATCCCTTTCCTTTATCAGGAGCTTTAGATTTACACTCCCTTCTGAAGTGCCCTTCCTTTCCGCATTTCCAGCACACCACCTTTGTAGGTTTTCCTGGAGATTTAGATCCTCCCTCTAGATTTAGATCTCCCACTCGATGAATTATTTTTGTTTCTGTTCTAGGACCATCCTCGTACAGACAAGGCATCACCATTCTGGCTCTCTGTATTTTTCCATCTCATCTCCTCTGTCAGCAAGGATGAGACTATTTCATCAAAACGCAAGGCAGTTGCATTGCTACCTATTGCAATAACTAGACTATCCCATGAATCTGGTAGAGAACACAACAAACTGATGCACTCATCTTCATCTGAAATTTTAATATCAACAGATGTTAACTTACTTACCATAGTATTAAATGTGTTCATATGCTCTAGCACCGAGTCTCCATCTTTCATCCTCAGGTTATACAGCTTTTTCCGCAAGAATAGTTTATTCACCAGAGACTTAGATTGGTACAAAGTCCCTAACTTGTCCCACAAAGCCTTCACT
This sequence comes from Pinus taeda, assembly GCA_000404065.3. Taxonomy (NCBI): domain Eukaryota; kingdom Viridiplantae; phylum Streptophyta; class Pinopsida; order Pinales; family Pinaceae; genus Pinus; species Pinus taeda. Next base: position 9,128 of record APFE030012403.1, read on the forward strand.
GTAGCTTCCCCTGATACATTCAGCAATATTGAATCTGAGACACACAATAGTATTGTGCTCTTTGCCTTCTGATCCAACTTCTTCCATTCTTCATCAGACACTCTCGTTGGTTTAGTATCCGGATCTACGTGATCCACTGATCTTTATCCACCAACAAGTCTTCCATCTTGAGTTTCTACAACTCAAAACTTTGACCATTAAATTTATCGATCTCTATCTTTCCACTGTTCGCCATTTCTTTGACCACTAGAATCGATCTTGCAGATCTCCCATTGAACAGGGTCTACCACAAGCTCAAGCAAAACCCCTCAGCAACAAAGGTGTCCCCTTGAAGCCAAAACTACTCTGATACCAAATGTATGTTTTAACCCTGTTCAGAAATTACTTGCATACGAATTCTAAAACACAGAAAATAAATAATGCGAGAGAAGAAAACATAAAACACATATACACAGAGATTTTCCCCTGGATCCCAAAACTGGGACTACCAACTTGATTTTTCATTATGTTCCTTTCAATGTTATAATACATATTTATACATGCCGAAGCAACCAATACCATGGAACGAAAACCATTGTGTTCAATACCATGGACTGAAAACCATCGCGTCCAAAAAACATGTGTGAAAATCATGCATAAAACCATAGGTGGGTCTGCCTAACCTAACATAGGGTCCAAAACAAAAATTTTCCGGGGCGCTGCCCTGGACCCCATAAAGTGGGGTTACAGGTGCCCCTCAAACCCCCTGTTAACTACATGGAAAGAATATAACACAACCCAACATTTTTGGGGGAGAGTGGGATTTTGACTTAGGCTACCATCAATGAGTAAATTTTTGCATGAGGACCTAAGTGGAATGATAAAAATTTCAACATGGGACACTAATATGATATAAAAGAGGAGTTTTGATCACTGAAGACAGTATGAAAATATTGAATCTAACATCAGCCTTATTTGGGGATGGTAGCTCCTTAAAGGTGTCAAGAACATCATAGACAAAGTGCCTAACCATATGGACCAATATGGTCAAAAACTTAAACTAAAATGCATGAGTAAATGCCAACAACTCAAATAACTCAAATTGACTCAAAACTGACTTACTATACTGACAACTGAATACTAAAAATGGAAGAAAATCAGTGAAGCTCCATGGCCTTCACTTCGGGCTCTGCACTCTAGTGATCTTCTACTTCACACTTGCAGAAAATTAAACTATATATACAATGAAACCAAGACAAGTCAATAAATATAGTGCTTCAGGAGACTACCATTGACTGGTCCTCCTAAGCATGGTTCTCCTTTCATATCATCCAACAAGAAAGCATTTTGGCCTTGGAAAGATGAAATCTGATAAGGGCCTTTCCATAGGTTTTCAAATTTACCATGCTTACCCTTGTCTTCGTTTCGGGCATTCCAACGAAGCACCACATCTCCGATTTTAAAGCCATCTTCCTTTTTTTTTCCAGTCATAGATTCCCTTTATCCTCTCATGAAGCTTAGAGGTGTTTTGAAATATCTCATCCTGTATCTGTTGTAGGTGAATCATTGATTGATCCAGCGCTAAATATCATTCTCTTCACTTCCCGCTTCTTGTAACAATTTCATGACCGATACTGCTAATGGTGAAAGAAAAACAACATCTACTCCATACACAATCTGAAAAGGAGAAAGCCCAAGAGATTTCTTACTACTCACCCGATCTGCCCATAATGCATTAATTAGCTTTTTGTGCCAATTCTTTTTGTTGGCCTCCAACATTTTCATGATGATTTTGATTAAGGATTTATTAGAGGACTCCGCCAGACCATTTCCTTGTGGATAGTATGTTGTAGAATGTCCCAACTTAATGTTGTATTTGTCACAAAATCCATTCATCCTTTTGGAATTGAATTTTTCCATGTTGTCTGTGATAATATTATTAGGACAACCAAAATGGGACAAGATATTAGTTTCCAAAAACTAAATGATAACTGAATCTGTTGATTGCCTAGTTGGGATTGCTTCGATTCACTTAGTAAAGTAGTATGTAGCTGTCAATATCCACTTGTGCTGCACAAATGATCATGGATTGATCTCACCTATGAAATATAGGCCCCAGTGCTGAAAAGGTGCACTAACTGATATAGGTTGTAGAGGCAAAGGAAGAAGCTCTCTTTTACCTTGGAAAACCTGCAAAAAGTATAGGCCAATGGTCGTGGTATTCCAATACAAGTGCCCCCACAATTTCCTTTTTGGAAGTCATTTATTACTTCTTTGGACTATCTTCGATCAAACAGTTCAGAAACACACCTCCAGGATCTTTCCAATAACGTGTGTTGTCCATGATACAATATTTGGAAGCCTTCAAATTCAATGACCTACTCTTAGCCTTGGACATTCCTGGAGGGGGATTTAGATGTTGAAGCACATAAATAATATCAAAATATTATGGGGATGATAGAAAAATTTCAGATACCTAAATGAGATCCACTTCTTCTTGATTGTTGGACAATGCTGCTACAAGGTTGATATCTAGAGCATGAAGGTTTGACTTGGCCATGAGTTTGGCTAAGCCTTGACCCTTGATCAGCTTGGTAGGCTTGATCTCAAGATCATATTCTAATAATTTTGTTATCCATCTACCTCTTCTACCTTCCGGGTCATTTTGCACAAGAACTTCTTTTACCGCTACATTAGGCACATAAGCAAGATTATGTGAATGTAAAATGTAAACTCTAAAATCTTTGATCGCCTTTACCAAAGCCAAGGCATGTTTCTCAATGATGTTGTACTTAAGGGTTGTATCCTAGATGTTGCAACTAAAAAATGCTATTGGAAGCTTAGTTTTACACCTTTTTTGCATTAGTATTGTTGCCATGGTATGCTCAGAAGCAAAGGAAAATATAATAAAATCATCAAAGTAATCAGGACTGATTAAAATAGGGGCAGTGGTTAAGGTAATATTTACTGCATGAAAGGACTTGCGGGCTTCTTCGGACCAATTCACCTCATTATCATTTTTCAACATATTGGGCATTTCTCTAAGATGTTCAGGAAAATTAGGAATAAATCTACGTAAGAAATTCATCTTACCATTGAATGCTTGGATTTATTTCTTGCTGCGAGGGAAGTCAATTTGTTGAATGGCTTCTACTCGTGAAGGGTCGATCCAGATGTTGTCCTTTGAAATGATGTGGTCGAGAAGTTTTCCTTCCTCCATAGAAAACAAACTTTTCTTCGAGTTGAGAGAGATCCCAAACTTTCTACATTTCTAAAAAATGACTCTTAAATGATGCAAATGTTCATCATCTGAATGTGAAAATATGGTTACATAATCTAAGTATACAACCAAGAAAACATCTTTTTCATCTTAAAAGGCTATGTCCATGGCACACTAAAAAGTGGCCCCTGAATTTTTGAGACCAAATGGCATTTTTGCATATTTAAATGTGCCCCAAGGTGTGGTGAATGTTGTCTTGTCTTCACCATCTTCATGCACTAAAACTTGATTGTAATCAGAGTAGCCATCCAAAAGTGACAGTTGGGAAGCGCCAACAACTCTATGAATGATATGGTCCATTTTGGGAAGCAGATAATTATCTTTCAGAGATACTTTGTTTAAATTTCTGAAGTCTACACAGAGCCTAATTTCTCCAATCTTCTTTCTTGTCAAGACTAGATTTGATATCCAATCAGAAAATCTAATGGGAATGATGACGCCCACCTTGAAAAGTGTGTTAATTTCTTTCTCTATGGATGGCAACAACCTTGGGTTAATCCTTCTTAACTTTTGTCTAAACGACTTTTGATTGGGCTTAATCGGGATGGTATGTTGAATTATTTTCTTGTCATACTCCTTTGTCTGCATAATCCCATGCAAAAACATCAAAAAATTCAGACAATAAATGAATGTATTTCTCTTTTACCCCGAGAGATAATGATTTGGACAGCATGATCAGTTTTGGTTTGTCTATTGTTCCGATGTTCACATCTTCAAAACCCTTCTTTGTAGGAACCAATGTAGGCTTCCTTGCTACATCATCCTGATCAAACAAGTCCTCCAAAGGTACAAGGCCTTTCAGAATATTGTTTTCCTTCAGTTGTAATATATCAACTTGGGTTGCCTCAATGATTTTGTCATCCTTGTCGTAAACTTCATCCATGGAACAATTCTTAAACTCTCCTTCACTCTGAAGAAAGTTATTCACCTGCTTGTCATCCCATAATACTTTCCTATACTGCAAGTTTTCAGGAACAAAGGGGCGATGCTTCACATGAATCTCAAAATTTTTGTTTCAAAAAATGGGGATTTTGAAATTGCTTGCAATTGTAGCTAATGAAACAGCCATAAGATTCTGACTCCTTGGTACCACTAAAAGTGTATATTCAAGAAACATCCTAAGAATATCTAAAACTGCATTTCTATGTTGTTTCATTCGCGGATAGTGAGCTTGATATTCACCTTTAACTTGCGTGATGACAAGTTATGAATCACCATACACCAAAATTTTTTGTGCACCTAACCTTTTCAAGATCTTTAAACCTTTGATCAACGCTTTATACTCTGCTTCATTGTTAGTGTAATCAAAAGCTAATTTGTATGAGCATAATCTAACATTCTGAGGGAGCTCACCTTGTTGATGATGTGGACTTCAAATCCAAATGCCAATGCCTACTCCATCTTTCCCAAGAGCACAATCAAAGTCCATGGTCCAAAGGCCATGTTCCTCTTCCAAGGGTTGTACATCTTATATCTGTCTTGGGTCAATTTTCTGAACTTTCTCTTCAAATTGTTCTGAATTTTCCATTACCTTCTCTGATGGTTGTTCTGAGCCTTTCTCGGCCTTGTCCAATGGTTGTTCTGATGAACTTGGTAGCCTTTCTTTTTCCTAATTTGAAATGGTCCTTATACAAGCTAACTATCTACATCATTCAGTCCACTATCATTATATAACATAAATGACTCTAAATATGTATGTACAACATTTATAGGATGATTATTGGGCTTCTCCTTGCTAGTTATCATGAATTTCATTTTGGTTTCTTGGTACAACTTCCTCAATTTCCCGAAAACAGGGATGGTGGCATAAGAGAAGTCTAACTGCAGTGTGCCTCTTAGTTTAGCTCTCCAAGATCTTGACAATAACATCCCAAACCATGGTGGTATGTCAACTTTTAAGGGACATTTTTGCATAGGCCAAAGCTTTCAATTAAGCTTCAACTTGCTAAGAAAGTGGCCAAACTAGAGTTCACTAAAAGTGAAGATAAAGAGAAGAATCCATAGGATCCAAAGTTATCAAATGAGGTTCCCCACCTAGATAATCATGCTAGATTTCTTCTTTTCTGAAATTCTATTTCTTAGTGCAATATATATCAAGTTTTATTTAGTGTTAGACATATTGTGCTATTGGTACAAAAACAACTATTGTGATATTGTTTTAGCTTTCTACTATTGCAAAACAGTTATTTGTGCTATTGTTTTAGCTTTCACACTATTGTTCTAGTTTCAAGTAGAAAACCAATAGTTACATATATGAAATCATGTATTAGCTTAATATAATAGAACTTAGATATATGTAATCGTGTGTTATCTTAATATAATACCATGGATGACATCGGATGGCTTCTTTGATGAATCAGATGGATTGCAGAGAGGGATCAAAAATGGTCGTCTTTCCTGCAGCCAACTCACCTGCAGCCACAAGCGATCTTATCCATGCCCTGGCCACGAAGTTGAAATAGCTCAGCAACAGTGGGACGGAAGGTTATATTCGAACGATATCTCGTTGTCTGATTGACAGAAAAGAGAAGAACGAATCGGAAAAACAGATCTGGAATGCAAGAAGGGCAACCTGAGTGGCTTGACGAGAAAAGGTTGAGCGAGTAGCAGGAATAAGGTGTATTCAAAAGGAAAAGCGAGGGTATATACTGACAACTGATCTGCATCTACCCAGATCCATGAACGAAGGGGTTTCGATGAACACAAGACGAGACCTAGCACTCTACACACCACAGAACAGACCGATGCAACCCATAAGGGCAGGGGCCTGTATGTATGCGACTCCAAGGCGCATGAGCAGATCAATCACTAGGGAAATAGACACCATGCCCTAGATCAGAAGCCACTTGAAAATGCATGGGTACTAAAAGGGGTCCACTCCTCCCAACGAGGAATTTTTGCCAATCATGGGCCTGGATCGACACCCCACACCTCGAGAGGGTATATTAATCACATATCTGCCATTAAACAAATAGATTGGGTGCTAAACAAAGAGAACATCCCTCAACAAGCTCATATCTGGAGGCATACACGCACAAACGCTCCCTCCCGCACTGGATCTCAGTCCCAGATCGTAGATCTGATACCGAGGCATGCTCTTCTTACGACAGATCTGGAAGCATCTACTCCTGAAGAGCCCAAGGACAATCAAAGCAACCTCTTCATCAAATCCATGGAAGGGAATACATTATGTATCAGGATAGGGAGCTGGGAGGCGATAAAAACACTCAAACAAAGGATAAAAGAAAGGATAGGCATCCCACCGTGCAAACAAATCTTGATCTACATGGGAAAAGTACTGCAGGAGGAGCACAAACTAAACAAATATGGCATTGGCAAAGACTCAACAATCTACCTCACCACAAGAATTCGTGGAGGAAGTCCAGGCACGAGCTCAAAAGGACATGTTTCCTTCAAAGACACAGTGAAAGGGAAGAAGGAATTGCAAGCACAAATAGAACTGCAAGTTACAATCCCCGGACCCTACATCGTCGAACAGACAGCATAGAACCTTGCAATAACAATTTTTGTACCTGAGTTAAATGAAATACATGAGGATTATTTAACTAAAGCAGTGATATGCAGGTTCAATGGGTTTTGGTCCAAGCCGGAAGCCCTTCGTCAATGGATATACTCCATATGGACAGCAAACTAAAACATCCATCTATGTTCTAAGGGATTCTTTATTGTCAAATTTGATACAGTAAATGACAAGGAATATGCATTGAACGAGGGACCATGGTTCTGGGGCAATGCTGGACTTTTTATGACACCTTAGTTCCCGGAATTCGACCCTAACACTATGGTGGTTTCCAAAATGCCTGTGTAGGAAAAATTATACAACCTACTCCAAAGTATTAGCAGACATTAGCAATGCATTGGGGAAATTCTTAAAAGTAGACACGGAACGACTCTCCAAGGATATCTACACATTTGCCAGGATCTGTGTGGGGGTGGATCTCAGCAAAGGATTACGAGACCACATCCTCTTACTCCACAACGAAAAGCAATGGGCACAGCCACTTGATTATGAAAACACAGTCTTTAGATGTCGCATATGTCGTCAAACTGACCATCTACAAAGTATGTGCCCTCAAAACAAAAAAGACAAGAAAAGAAGACAGCCACCAAAGCCAAAAGGATGGCAGTAGAACACAGCCCACAGAATGATGAAAAACATATGGGGTCTGCAATAGTGCAAATCAATCCACAGCAGCAAAGTGAGAAACACAGTGTAGGACAAGAAATTGGAGGCAACAAACAAGCACACTCTACAAAAAGCTCAGATTCTGAAAAAGAAATTACAACTATCACAAATGAAGCACACATGGCAATTGTAACAGCCACACCCAACAATGAAGGTTGACGGAAAGTGGAGAAAAAGAAGGGTAGAAAAGCATAGTTTAGACAATAAATCATTTCAGATCCTGAAGCACAGGACAAGTTTTGATAAAGCATATGTTGTTTCAGCATCTACAACATGTAATTTTACTCATTATGAATAAAATTACGATTTTTCCATGGGAAAAAAATACCACGGATGACATTTAACAATATAATACCGCTTAGATATATGTAATCATGTGTTATCTTAATATAATACCACGGATGACATTTAACAATATAATACCATTTAGATATGTAGTCATGTGTTATCTTAATATAATACCACTTAGATATATGTAATCATGTGTTATCTTAATATAATACCACGGATGACATTTAACCATATAATACAACTTAGATATATGTAATCATGTGTTATCTTAATGTAATACCACTGATGACATTTAACAATATAATACCACTTAGATATATGTAATCATGTGTTAGTTTAATATAATACCACTGATGACATTTAACACACTTTAAGTTGATAAGTAATGTTCCATTTAATCAACTTAGATATATGTAATCATGTGTTAGCTTAATATAATACCACTAATGACATTTAACACACACTTTAAGTTGATAAGTAATGTTCCATTTAATCAACTTAATACCCTTTATAAATTTATAATTATCTCTTTTTATATATTTTCTATAAATAATTAAATTTCAAAATTTATTTGCATTTTTAGTTACAATCAATATTTCCCATATTAATTTTGATATGATTATAACATGAATTATACATTTATTAAAAAAATGATTTAGACTTATAATTAATTAAATGCAAATGTCAAAATACATTTAAATTTTCAATTAATAAAGCCGTTGCAATCAATATTTCCTATATTAATTTTGATATGATTTAAATGAATTATATATTTGATCAAAAGTTTGATACACTTATAAATTTAATTAAATGTAAATGTCAAATTTTGACATTTAAATTTTCCGTGCAATCAATATTTCCTATATTAATTTTGATATGATTTAAATGAATTATATATTTGATCAAAAGTTTGATACACTTATAAATTTAATTAAATGTAAATGTCAAATACATTTAAATTTTCAATTAATAAATCGTATTCAATTTAATAGACTTGAAATATATGGATCATTACAAATATTTTGGTTTTAATTATATTTTTATTATAATCAAAAATGTGAAATTCATTTAATTTTCATTAAATTAATATTTTCCATATATTCCTAATATTAATTATTTTAATATAATGTTATTTTATTTAATTAAAAATTTAACTATCATTTTTTATTTATTACTATTTAAATTTAAATAATAAAATATTGATATTTTTAACATATTAGTAATTTTTTTTTACAAATTTATTAATTAGAAAATATATATATTATTATCAAAATTAAAAAAAGTTTCATAATAGTACGAACATTTCTGTGAATAAAACATCAATGATGAAAATTACTTCTTCTTATAATGGCCCGCGTTAACAACCATATTAAATTTCAGTCAATCTTTCTTGCAAACTGACCTTCCTAGGTTTTTAGGTTGTTAAAATCACAGTGAGCTCAAAAGACTTTTTTCCAAACTTTTTGAACATAAAAATAAAATCTTAAATAATAATCATCCTAATTTATAAAAACATAAATCATTAAAGAACTTTTTGATATATTTTACTCACCATCGAAGAAAAACAATCTATAAAATACAATTTTTTACCTATCATGGGCAAGAATGTTTCTTATTTCCATTAAAAAATATTTATGAAATATAAATCGTAGATTTTACTTACCATCAAATTTGTTCAAAACTTATAGAAAACGTTGATAAATATAATTACAAAAAAAACTAAAATTCAATCCAATTTTAGAGCTAAAATACGTACTCATAAGTAAAATAAAAATAAATTTATTATTTATATATAGACAGCCACACATCCACACAAATAAAAAATATGATGTAGATATTTGCATTACCAACAGTGTCTCCATTTTCGGAACATGGAAAAATCTGACACGAAATAGCTTAGACATCTCGCAAATAATTATTTATATAGAGGAGCGCATAGATAATGAGACATCAGAAGAAACATAAAATTGACAATAACAACAACAAACAAAATATGGTTTCTCAATTTATTGCTCAGCCAAATACAAACTAATAATAACAACTACTGACAGATGAGTTTCTTGGACAAACATAGACATAGCCATGAAAAGCATCTAGACTGCACTAAGTCATTAAAAGCATCTAGACTGCACTAAGCATGTCCATCAGTGAAGGGTGGCTGTTTATTATCATTCGGCCCTATTGGTATATAATCTTCGCTGCCAGTACCAAGTGCGTCAGCAGCTCTCGTCTCTATGGGTATATGAGCTTCGCTGCCAGTACCAGGTGTGTCAGAAGCTATCGTTGTCTGGAGCTCATCAACATGAGAACCAGGCATTCGCGTCGAATTCTTCTTGTTATGTGGAGGCTCAATGGGCGTGTCGCGTGGAGTTTCGGGTGGCAATGGTGCGTTTCGCTGCTCCTTGGGGTATGGAGTGTCGCGTCTCGCGGCTACTGGAGTTCTGCTGGACGACTGGAACTTCGTGCCAGCAATTTTACCGGACTTCGGTGTTTTGGAAACTGGAGTTCGAGCGGACACCGGTGTGTCGCGCCGAGGGGTCGGCGGCAGAGTCCCGTGCGGATTCCTTGGTGTTGGAGGAGGCGTCTGTGATCGCCGTTCACCACCAATCCCCACTGCAAACAGTAGTAAACCACACGATGACCACCACGAATCATAAAAACAACCTTATCACCTAAACAATAGAGTCATGGATTCAATAATAATATTTTTACTTGCCTGGAGAGATGCATGGAACGCTCTTATTTTCATTTGGATTGGACATGATGATTAACAATATTAATATCTTTCTTCTTCCGCTTTCGGATGGTAGCAGCAGCCGCTACAACAATTTTACGAATTGACTGACTGCAAAAGAGTGGAGCAGAGTACACTGTCTATGCGTGGTATCGTATAGCAGTGCTGCTGTTGTTGGATAGGATGTTGTTGGATGTTTATACTCAAACTGGACGGATGACTTGAAGCGGCAACGAATAGAACTGTGACTCTTTGTATTCTCCGACGGTTTGTTTCCAGCGTATTTATAAACGGCAAACAATAAAATTGGGTATTGAATGCCCTCTAAGAGCTTGACGGAACATGCCTGGCCGTTAATCTGGATGCCCTGACAACTGCACATACATACATGGAGATATATAAGATTTTCGTGCCGCCTTCGTCTTGATCGCCACCACCGCCACCACCAGTCCGTAGGAATGCAGGCATATACCATACAGGATATACGTACGCATTTAATTGGCGTATGGTATATACAACGTACCCATTTAATTGGCATATTACTTTGAATTTGAATTTTGATTTTGAATGCGAAAACCCGCTCTCCGTTTTTTAAAATCTAATTTATTAAAATAAATAATTAATTCATATATTAATTTTAAAATATTAATAATAATACTTTTATTTTTTTAAGTATTTCCAATTGAAATTTAAATATGTTTTTTAATCTAATGTATTAATTTTATAAGTTTATATTTCGTTTTATTAATTTTAATAAACCAAATAATTTAAGTTAGATATTTATTTATAATTTACTTGAATAATAATTATAAAATTTATTTTAGTAGGTTTATTTTTTATTAAATTTAAAAAAAAAAAATTCATATATATAATATATATATATATATATTCTCCTTGGATATTTATTTTTTGGTTTTGATATTTAATAAAATTATATTAAATATTTAATATTTTAAATAAAAAATGTGCTACACTATAAAAATAATAATTAAATATTTTTAGAAATGAATAAATTATATATATAATATTTTAAATTTTATTGAAAATATTAAAATAAAATTGTATGCAATATTTGATATTTTAAAATATTAAATAAAAACTTTTTAATGTAAATTGATAAATAGTTTAAATTCATTTTACTATTAATTATATATTTTGCTAAAATTAAATAAATTTAAAAAATAAGAAAAATGACTATATAAATATTTGATATATATGGACTAAATATGATGTGTAATACTAGCAACTAAAAAAAGTGGCATACCATGAACAATAAGTTGTTAATATTGATAAAAACACTTAGAGGTCTTCTTGTGATATGTGTTTCTTGGGGGCGGGGAGTTTCTTTCTTTTTTTGGGTTCTATTTTTCTATTGTCGGATTCTCGCATATTTTACTTTCCAATTTCCATGTCGCTCATCTCAGTTTAAGTCTTCATTGGCATTTTTCTTCTCGAGTTTATTGTGGATGATGAACTACTTTATTATGGCGAGTATAACCCTTAAAGTGGGCATGCATACCCATCCCATGAAGATTTATTCTTATAAAGGATCGCCCATTGGTTTCACCTCCCATTCACATGATAGTGGAAGTGTCTCACTTTCCTCAAGGATTATTTAATTTGTCATCGAATCATCTAGATAATGCACAACATTTGGAGGTTCCAAGCCTGATTCCTTTTGCTAAGCATGCTTCGTCTCTGGATACAGCAAGCCCTAATCACAATAAGCATCATGTGACAGCCTATAAAGCAACAAAATTCAAATATTTAAATGGTAATAGAGGATGATATTCCCCTTTGATACATTCTACAACTTATGTATAGGGATCTAATTAGTCGGTTTGCTAAGAAGGTGGTTAAACCTTCTTCTCTACCACATTGGATTGATTCTAATTGGGTTCTTATTATCAATCTTTTATGCAATTCCACATATTTCCTAAAGCTTAATTATGTGGTATCGTCAATAAAGTAGATGAAGTGAGGACTCTCCTATCCTCCAACTAATGTTGGTGAAAATCTAGTTTGATGCTTCAAAAGTGGAATATGGATTTCGACGCTTCGCTTAGCCCCATGTGAATGAAAAAAAAATGGGCCCTCCTCCCATATTTGTCAACACCAATCTAAAAAAATCAGTGTTGGAAAAAATAGGAAATCATATTGGCCAATTTGTTTGTTGGGAGGAAGTTTTCCTTTCAAAGCAAGATGGATGAGTGGCATGGAAGTGAGTGGAGATCAACCCTAGCGAAGGTTTCCTAGAGGATATTGAATTGGTATTCAACGAGGTTGCATGGAATCAAAAGATTGATTATTGGAAGTTTCTCTTTCATTGTTTTCCTTTCCATGAGGTAGGTCACCTCGTCTCTAAGTGCACACGAAAGAAAAATTCTAATCATCTAAAAAAGTTTATATTAGGGAACTTTTGAACATGTAGATTAAGGCCTCAGGACTGAGGGAGAAGGATCCTTTGGATTCCAAACTTGAATACACTTACGGCGATCATCCCCCCTCCTTAGGTAAGTGGTTTTAGCCCCCCTCATTTTTTCCTATAAAAAATAATGATAAAATTCTTCATGATGGTAATATACTTGGGAAATTTTCCAAAGTTATGTCCCTGATAACAACGTCTCCAGTGCCTTCTATTCAAGGTCTCTCCCTCTATAAAATGTTGCCTTATGTCAAGGAGAATGATGTCTTTCCAAATCTGATTTTTCCTTATGGTTCCAACTCTTGTGGGAAACCTCCTTTTGCAGATTATAAGGTCATTCATTCCTCATACGAGCTCTATGTTTCTATTGACCGCCATGTTAAGTGAAATGCTCTCTAATCATCTTCCTTAACGCATGAATATGTTTCAGCGTCTAGTGGTCTAGCCATGGATGCTCCTTCTGTCAGTGATGACAATCACAAATCCTTGCTTTCTAAGGCCTAATCTAAGGTTAGGGAAGACATTCTAAGTGGAAAAAATACCATAATATCCAAGTTTCTTAGATAAAAGGCCCCTCCCATGAAGGAAAATGAAGGTCTTGTCTCTGAATATTAGGGTGTTTAGGTCCAACCCCAAAAAAATGACTCTAAATTGGCTCATTTGAGACCACATCCTGGATGTTATAATGACTCAAGAAACTATGTCATCGAGTGCCTATGTGGTTTCAATTTTAGAAATATGGTGTAGGAATTAGACTTTCTTCTCATTAGATTCAGAAGGTTTTTTGGGTGGCTTTCTTATGGCTTTGTGGCCTGATTCGTCGTTTTACTTTTGTCGATCTCTTCCAAACATATAGAAATTGATTTCGTTTCAAACAAACTGGAAGAAGTGAGTCATCACATTATTCCAATTACAAATTCTTATGATGCATTAAAGAAGTCAAAATATTTATTTGACTCACTCTCATAATTGGAAGTAGTTCATAAATTAGACCTATGATGCATGATGTGGAAGCCATTGGAATTAAAATGGACATCCCTATCATAGCCTTTGTTAAGGCCCTCTATCCTACATATTATCACTATATTCAATCCTTACAAGTTAGTTCCCAACTCAAGGATGACACTTTTGACACTCTTGTGGAGGCGTTTGCAAGAAGGGAGAAAGCTTTTGGGAAGAGGAATATAGCTTATCAATCCCATGAATAATTTGTGCGCCTTGCAAAAAAAGAGAGGAATTAGTAACAAGATTCTTCTAGAGGAAGAGTTGGTAGAATAAGACATGGAAGGAAGAATAATAGAGACACTGGGGATAAATATCATCAAGGAGGAAAAGATGATCTCCATTATATTTGTTTAAAGATTTATAAACCTTGTGTGATTTAGTTAGCAAACATTTGGATAATATTTAATATGTTATTGAAAATAAAAATAAGAATAATGAGTTGGAAAAATGGATGTGTGTTTATTTACATAGGTTGATCCAATAGGTTTTTCAATCGTAAGCTAAAACCAAAGAATCCAACTCATTAAACATGTAGAGGAAAACATGCATATCCACTAATTATTTTTTAATATATATTCCTATTACATAAATTAATAACCATGCATAGTGAAGACCCTTAGGCATATGCCCTTTATGCAAAACTTACCAAATAGTACCTAAAATACCATATGGGGTCAAGGACACCAGAGAGAATGCACGTGTCATGGTTGAACACCTTGATCATAGTGCCTAAAGCCTACAATGTTCATTTTCTTGTGTAAGGCTCTTATTTTCCTCTTCAACCATGGCTTAGGCCCTTAGACCCCTCACTACCATCCAAAACCAATTAATTGTAGCCACTTTCCACTTAAAGGCTAAAGATCTCATAGAAAGTTCATATGTGATGTTTCAATTTATCTTTCATCATGCTTAAGCCTTGGAAGCTTGGATAAATTCCTAAGTCCTTTTTTATTATTTCCTAACCATTCATAAGTTATAAAGACCCATCATGGTTACTAAAAGCATCATAATATCCCATGGTAAAGCACTCATATTTTAGACTCATGGTTATCAATTAGAGGTGTTTTCCATGTGATTGAGACTAGCAAGTATCATTTTGGGCATAAGGTTGTTATTTTTAACTCATAACCTTGGTTAGGACTATAGACCCATTTTTGGTGTGCAATTAACCTAATCATGGTGTCCATTAGACCCTTGGAAGAAAATGGTATCTAGCAAAGGTCTAATGTGGTGGTTCAAGGACTTACCCATGGTGCTTGAGGTTGATAATAAATATTTATGGCTAGATGTTCTTATTTCCTTCCCTTAAATACAACGATAGACTTGAGACCCATCAATTATGCCTAAGTATAATATGTTAATTGACTCAAATGTGAAAGAATCCCTATAAGAGCTTAACTCAATGTTTCTAGGTGTTGTTCATGATGCTTGATCTCAAGAAGGTTTACTTAAGGGGGTCACTATTTCCCACTTGACCATGCTTATACCTCAACATTTCAACTACAAAATGACTACTTATGATGCTTGTACCCTACTCAGAGGTGAGAGAACCCTAAAATATTCCTACATATTGGTTTTTGGTTTCCTAAAATATTTGAGCCTAACATATTTTTCTTCAATACCCCTATGGCCATTCAAACATCTCAAGATGAAGGGGTATATAACAAAGCTCCCTTTTGTCTAAATGCATTGGAGCCTCACTTGTAAGAAGTCTCTGAGAACAAATGTTTGGGAAAAGCTCATGCAAAGTATAGAGAAAAAAATATATTGTTGGACCTTTAGGACACTCAACCTTTCTATTAGACTTACCTTTATTAAATTACTTTTGCAAGCCATCCTTATGTACCTATTCTCATCCTTGGAAACCCCTAAAGCCATTCCAAAAAAAATAAGAAACATACATTGATCCCTCCTTTGGGGGGAGCTAGAGAGTAAAAAAAGTGGGCCCTTGTCACCTGGAAAAATTATACTATGCTAACCACCTAAGGGGCCTATGACTAAGAGACCTTAAAATTCTCACTCAATCACTAGGAGCCAAAACTTGGTGTTGGTGTCTTCAAAACCAGGAAGCTTTATGGAGTAAAGTATGGAAGGAAAAATGCATGCCATGAACAAACAATAATATGTTGATTTGGACGGGGGGTGGAATTGAGGTTTCTTATCTTCGGAATTCAACTTGGAAGAATAAACACTTGATTCAAGCTCACAAGTTTTGGGAAATTAGGAACACTAGGTAGTCCTCGTTTGGGCCAAAGTTCACAGTTACTCGCCTCATAAACTATATAGCCCTATTAGTTGAGTCTAAAAAAAGGAAACTTGACATTCAAGAATTAAAATGTGTTGACACCTAATCCGAAACGGATGGGTGAACTGAACAGTCATCAAGAAGATGAACTGATCCGTCATGCTTGTATATAAATATGTATTAGCTAAATGAATAAATCAATCAGTTTTCTCTCGCTCATTCATTCTGGAGTTACCCTGGCCTGACATGGTATCAGAGCACAGGTCCCAGAAATAGTTGTAACTCCTGCTGTCCTAAGAGCTGCTCAGTCCTGAGCACTACTCTGACATCTCTGACATTGAAGACTACGTGCCTGAAGACTGCCGCTGCCTGCATTGAAATGCCTGGAATTGGTAACGTATGAATGCTGTATATGAAATGATGTTTGGAACCTGCGTGTTTACTGTAGCGTTTCATGTTTAAATCTTTTGGTCCGCTGCCTGTTTAAATCACCTGGAACGCTGCCTGTTTAAATCTTTTGGTCCGCTGCCTGTTTGAATCACCTGGAACGCTGCCTGTTTAAATATTTTGGTCCGCTGCCTGTTTAAATCACTTGGAACACTGCCTGTGGTCATGTTTTGAAACCTCTTGAAGTAGGCCCTGGTTTTCTGGGCTTTGACGAAAACCATGGTTGTGGATCTCCTCTCTCCTGCTACAGTCTCCTACTCCGCCCGCTCGTCTCCTCCGATGCACAGTTAGTATGGCAACAAGTGCCAACTCCATTGCCCGCGTGTTGTGTGAAAAGCAGTGAGCAACCTTTATTTTTCTCTGCTCCTCTCCACGGTTACTCGAACTCGGACCACATTGCGTTGCAAAGGAAATACATAAAATTTAGTATATTTGTGGCTGCAGAGAGGTCAGAGCGCGGATTCGGTCTAAAGAGACAAATTAGAACACCAAATGCACAGTCAAACGTGTTTCAGTGAGGCACCAATTTTGTGGTCCGTGCAACTGAAGGATTAGGGTTGCGCTGTATCACCTGGGTGTGCGTTGAAGCATATAGCTATTTTCTTCTCTGTGTTGTTGGGTATCCAACAAAGTACCAATAACTGTTGTATGCATTCTCTGTCAAGAATTATGTTGATTTCAAGAAAGACAACGTCAGCGTATTAATTTTGTCATGGTTTAGCTACTTGCTCTTATGTTCCACCTGGCAAGCATTGAATGTCGAATTGTGGCTAGCCCAGTGATACATATAGCAGAATTTTGAATATGGTGTTATATATACTGATTTTTGCACAGATATATATGTGGTGATATATGTAGCAGAATTTTAATGATTTTTTTTCTCCATAGCAAAATCATTTTTTAAAGCAGCGGAAGTTTTTTTAAGAGCAATTTTTTTTTTCATCAGAAGTATATATCAACAAAAGTTTTTATATCAGCAGAAGTAACCTTTTACAGAATGCATTCAATCATCTCTATGATAGGAATAGTTCTCACTGGCAAGGAGAACTATCCTGACTGGTCCCGGATGGTACAACACACCCTCATTTTCAATGAGCTGTGGAAAGGAGTGTGTGTCGGAGAAGGAGACAGTGACCTAGAAAAGCCTACATCAGACAAAGAGCTTGCCATCTGGGAAAACAAGAACAGCAAAGCGTATGCATTAATAGCAGC